>BJBW01008277.1:14785-36405 GCA_004320125.1 Scolopax mira
TGGGGGTGGAAGAAGCATTGGCACCTCTGCAGTCTTTTCTTTTCCTACTGGCAATATGTTGAAGAGTTACACACCAGTTTCCTTCAACAGAGATAAAGGGATGCATGCTGTCCTCTCAGGCTGGAGAGGGGCAATGCTAAAAAACTACAGGAGTTAAAAATACAGTCTTGTGACTTTCCAGTTCAGTCAAAATATTGTCTCAGTCTTCTCAATCCTTGAGAAGTAAAAGGAAATTATGTGCTGCTAAGAAAAAAGGAGGGTTTGCTCTAAACTGAAACTGACACCAAGGGAAAATGAGAAAGGTATCTGTCACTCCAGTTCTGTTCCAAGCTTCCCGAGGTGACTGCCCAGTGATTTTGTGCTCTCTGAAAGTTCCTTGTTTGGCAGAGGGGTTTCCTGTGAAGCTACCAGAATATTTTTTTTTTTTTTTAAAAAAATGAACCATAGAAACCAAGAACAAAAATGCTAACCCATTAAAAACTTCATAAGGGAGACTCCCAGGCTTACAAGGTCAGCTTTCATAAATCACTATCCCATTAAGCATCGTGTAGACCAGTCTCAAGATCCTTGCCCTGTGCAGGTGGCACTTGCACACTGCTACTGGCTGGGAGAGAGAGACCTTCTGGGGCCCTGATGCAGAGCAGGTACAGCCGAGTGGGAACCTTCAGGAATTTGGCACTTTGGATTCTTAACTGCTTGTTATGTGAGGGGCTAGACTCTAAGCATTCTGCCAGAGAACTGCCTTCAGTTTTGAGGCAGAGACTGTGAATAAACAAGCCACTGCTGCTACCAGCAGAGTACAGACAAAGTTCATGTATTTTTCATGCTGCCAAAGCAGTCTGAACGGTGACATTGAGGGGAAAAGGGGGTGGCCCTGCTTTCTTGCTGGGTTTAGAGTGGGCAAACAATTCCTGCTTTCTTTGACTTTTGTTAAGGTTTCAATCTTTCTCATAACATGGGAAAAATAGGAAGTCACTGAGTTTGTTGTTACTGTTTTTCATGGTGGTGTTTAAGGTAATTTTTTTTGTACAAAACACAACTTTCAGAAAAATAAAATGACCAAAAAACCTGGTGAGGTGGTGTGCTGATGTAACAAGAGCTTTCTTTGATGCCAGATTATCTTGCCTAAGGGTGAAGGGTCCTTATGTGGTGCCACGTGCCTGAACTTCTGCTGCCAGGAACAGATCTTTGTTAGTACAAGTGTTTTGCTGCCACCTTCTATCATTCCAGTTCCCTTTAGGGCTTGAGAGAGAAGGGTATACACATCTTTCAAAATTGAAACTTTAAAAGCTTTAGTAGTTAAAGATGGAGAAAGCTTCCTGTGCTCTGTATTTCTCTGCAGCAATAAAAATCAAAAGTAACTTTTTTGATGAAGGTTGTACTTCTCCAAACACTAATGTTTGTTGGGGGGGGGAGGTATAAAGCAGCCAGACCTGCAAAGCTTTAACTAAGCATTTTGCTCTTTTTTTTTCTTTTTATTAAGAAGATTGAACACGAAATGAAGAAGTGAAGCCTCCCCCTTTGACTGAAATAAAATCCAGTCCTCAAAGGCAGCTGGTACCATAGGCAGCCTCATGGCATGCCTGCCCTGCCAAAGGGCAAATTAAATAAGAATTTTATCACACCCAACCTGCTAAGGATAAAATGATTTAAGGACAGCCTTCCTTTGCTGATTGCAGGTACAGATTCTAACCTCCCCCTCCCCTGCTCCCAGATTGCATCAGACCAAACAGTGTGATCAGGGTACTTCCTTTGGGCCTATTTTGATTCAAGAAGTTTCAGAAGTCTTCTCACAGAGGAGCAGGGATGCCATTAAAGGGAGATCTAAGTTAAGTTAAGACTAGGAAGCTGTTGTCACATTTTATCCCTCTTCTAAGCACTAACATGGGTCAATAAAGAGCCTATTCCAAACACCTCTAATTTTTTTCCCTACCTCTGCTATTAGGCCTCTTCCCCTGTCACTGCAGCTGTTCTGCGACAGTAGATGCTCTCCACACAGAACAGTTTTATGTTTTGCTCAAATATTCACGTGAAACTTCTGAAAACAGAAAAACTGAGATCCATGGGTTATAAATCATCCTGCTTTCAGATATTTGGCTCTAGGGGGCACTTTCTTCTTCATACTTCAGTCCTCTGCTTGTTGGTTTGTTTTAAGCAGAGGTGCTTCTGGAAGAGAACTCTGCCCAGGGTTCCACCTTTAGTGAACTGGTTACAAAACTTAAAAAGACCATGTTTGGTCCTTTATAAAAGAAAACCCAAACCTGCAGGGAGGGACTGGGCCTGTAACATAATTCTACCCCTTAAAAAGGAGAAGTAGTATTAAAGGATCAGTATTCAGTTGGTAGAGAGTATGTTTTTGGTTTTGTTTTTCTTTTTTTTTTTAAACAGAGGAGAAATATTTGTTTTACAACACACAAAAAAAGAGCCTGAGGCAGGCAATACAATCCTGCCAGCTTAAACTTTGTCCCATAAGCTCTCCTGAGGATAATGAAGACAGACACAAAAATAATACAAACTGATAAAAGAACACAAAAAGAAAAAAAACAAACAAACCAACCCAAAACCAAAACCCCAGCCCATTTTATGAAGAGCCTTGGCGCTTTTGGAGACTGCTTTGGATTTGTAAGTGATGCCTTAGCACAATGTGGGGACAGACCTAGTGCTGCAGGGTTCCCTAATGTAATCCCCCTCCCCAAGGTTTTCCCATCACCTTGGCATAAGTACTCGGGATAAATCCTCCTCTGACTGGTTCCAAGAGGAGCATCTGGAGTGAGCAGCTGCCTCAACACTTTGTCTTCACTCTGCAACTCTACAGGAGACAGTGAAGCTAAGGCAGCTCCTGTTGCCACGGGCCTCCAAGTTTGGTATGCACGCTGGAAGGGCTATTAAACCCAGCTCAAGAACAGCTTAGGTTGTTGGGTTTTTTTTCAGGAGTGGAACAGCAGCAGCGCCTTTTGCTCAAATTCTTGTTTGTCCACCTCTGTCACTTGGAATTTACAAGTTCCCCTTCCTCATTACCGCAAGCAGAGCTGCTCCTCATGTCCACGTGGAGCAGGCTCTTCCTATGCCTCAAGTTCTGGCACAGCAAGATTCAAAACTAAGATCTAGCAGACCTCCTGTAGCAAAAAAAAAAAAAAAAGGCCCAATGGCAGTTCCTCTTCAGAAGTCTGCTAGGACAGAAAGAGGTCCCCTTCCCATCCTTATGTGGTATACAGGAGAGACAAATTCAAAATCAGGAAGAAGGAAAGATATTTCAAGGCCCCAGGTGGGAGCTTTCCTCCCCCTTGTAGCACCATTAAGAGACCAAGATGTGGGCTTGTGCGTGGCAGTTTCAGTCAGTTGAATTCCTTCTCGTTCTTCTTGATTGCAAGACCACAGGGGACCGCCCCATTCTTCACCACCCCAACAGGATGCTCCAAAGCTGGCAGCTGCCCTAGGGTCAGAGCAAAAGCAATGACTTCTGGCTTCAGACCTTAGGTCTCCTTGAGGACATTGATCTTGGCACAGATCTTGAGAGCTGGTCCCAGCTTGATGTTCATGGCACTCATGAGGTGTTCCTCCTTGAGAAGCAACAGGGCCTGGCCATCAATTTCCTGTGACCGAAATTCCTCAGCAATCTCCTGGCACCCTGTGAAACCAACAAAAATAGCACTGAGAAAGAGATGTGCCCTGGGCATTACCCTTGTGTCCACTCTTTGGACCTCTGGGACATAGAGAAAGCAAGGTAGGAATCTAACAAACACCCCCCCACCACCATTCTACTCCACAGGCTGCCTGAGAAGTACGAGTCATCCATCTGTAGGACCTACTCCAGTTCAGAAGCATGTACAAAAGTGCAATAAAAGCAATAGGTACCACTGACTCTGCATTCTTCCCAAAAAGAGAGCCAATAAATTTCTCCATGCTACTTGATCAAAAGACTGCAGGAGAGTATCTTAACTTCACCTTGCAGTGATGCAATGAACTCGTACACTTCCTCCACACTCCAACGACTGGGATTGCTGGACAGGAAGACTGGGTTGATGCCATGTAGATCTGGGGTAGGTGGGGCCATACTAGAGTTTGCCAGGTCCCTCTCTCCATGGCTGGCCCTTACTGACAGGGGTCCTGGAGACGTAGGGGACAAAGCTTCATCATAGCTGGAGTTATCAGAGCCTCGACTTGAGTCTTCCTGGCCCTATAAGCCCACAGGAAAGAAATAAAACAAAAGGTGTTTTGTAAGAAATTCACAATTACTAGGTGCAAAAGAGACACTGGAAATAGAAGTTGTCCCAACAGTCAGCAACAACTGCCTCAGGCTGTTGTTCCAAGGGCAGCTGACACAAGAACTCCCTAATGCCAGCAAGGCATTACCTTCCTCTTCCTTCTCCTCATCTTCCCCCAGTCCATTCCTCATGTCAGTGCTGACGCTCATTTGATTCATCTATAATCTGATTCAAAGAATTTATGTGGAAGAACGCTAACCAAACAGGAAAAGGCAACTATTTCTCACCCACTGAGACCTCTGAGACACAGGTGGGAGTGAAGAGAGCAAGTACAACTGCGAATCCACTTTTTTTTTACAGCTGACGAGCAATTGGCACACTTCACTGCACCTTGGGTAACAACTATGTCAGTGTGTACATCCTCTACGACTACACCCGCTGCGAGGAAGCAGTACATCCAGCAGTGACAAGTGTTACACTGAGATCTGCCTGGACAGAGGCAGACAGGACCGTGTCCTTACCCTGTGGCGCTTGCCCTGGATCTTCGTTCGAGCGATTTCGGAGCTGCTGCGCCGTGGTCCCCGTCGGCGCACACGAGCGTAGTTGGCTTCCTGGAATTCCTTCATCTTCTTCCTCTGTAGCCGAAACTGATGGCTGCAGCTGACATTGTACCTCAAATGGCAGAAGCAGAGCAGCAGGTAGGAAACAGCAACTATCTAAACCCGCTTCTCCTTACGCTAGATGGGGAAAAACCTCTTCTTTACCACGAAATTCTGTTCCTCCTCCTTCTAAGACTTCCCCATGGAAGGAACCAGTCCAGACTTCTGACACAAGCAATATTTGGACACCAGAGTCTCTGAAGGGTCAATGAAGCCATTCCCTTAAGGGAATAAAAACCCATAGCAAGCACTCTGCTATCGAGAGAGCAATGACTGGTCTAACTTCTCCCCAAGTGCTGCCTTGTGTCTTTGTCTAGTGCCAATGCATCAGACAGCTACCAGTGTGCAATTTGTTTAGTCAGTCAAATGTACATTTTACTGAAGAGAGGTTTTTTGGAGCCCAAGAACTACTCCCTTCCCCTTTTCTGAGCAAGTCAGAAATCCTGTTTACACTCCACACCACCTCTCCAGACCTAAAAACACACACAAAACATATAGAGTCCTAAAGGATCTCTGTGGTGAGGGCATCCCATGGAGGGAGGACCAGATTGAACACACCCAGAGAAGGGGCATATGCCCAGTTCCAGAGAATGTATAGTCAGAGAAAAGGAAGATTATGTCTTGCTATTACCTTTTAGCACAGGTCATGGAACAAAACCTCTTGGAGCCACGGAACTGGGTTGCTGGGGCATATTTTCCACAGTATTCACACTTCAGCAAGTTTGCCTTCTTATCAAGCTCTAGTGAGATACAGAGATAGACACCAATTGATGATTTGAGCTGAAGCAGATCACACACAATGATTTCCCGTTCCACTACTCTTCCTCTGAACAGACAGAGGACGTGCAGAATCTACAAAGCAGTTAGCTTGGGGAAGAAGCTGGAGGAAGACAGGCAGAAGCTCTATTAATTATAATCCCAGGATATTGAACAGAGCAGTTTATTTCTCCTTGTCAGTACCACTTCACTGAAGGAGCCAAAACCAGCATACCCCTCATATCCTACAAAGCTGTGGGGGAAAGCGTGTCATGGACCTCTCTGTTGTGTCCACACATCCTCCACAGTCTTCAGTCTCTAGACAAGTAGAGCTCAGTTTCTGACACAGGGTGTGTTAGATCATATTAACAACAAAGTATTGGATTCTGGCACTCAAGAAAACATTATCCTGGTGATCCTGGCTCCATAGCTTGAGTGTCTAGAGAGTCATCAGGAACGGATGCAATGTAATGTCTAAAGTTAGTAATACAGCATCAGAGAGCAGAAGCTTTCAGTAACACTAGCTAGGCCTCTTGGTGTTGAAACTCACCCACAGAAGCACTGTCCCCTCCTGGGGAATTGCTGGACAGGTTTTCACTCTGGCCAGAAGCAGCTTCTCCCTGCAGGGTTTTCTCAGATTCTTTCAGCAGCTGAGAGCAACCCACCTGGAGAGGACGAGAAAGAGCCAGGCCCCATCAGTAAAGGATTCCCTGTGTCCACCAGCCTCGGCAAGGTATATGCCACTCACACCTTACTACAGCTCTGAAGAACCCCTCTGTTTACTAGGGAAGGAGAGATGCTAAACAAAGTGATTACTACTTCCTGCCTCACAGCCTTAGTGGTTCATTCCAAGATCACCAAGTACTATCTGCCTTCAATATCCTGCATTTCCCTTTATTTGCTTTAACTGCACTTGCCACTTGTTTGAAATGCAGTGTATCACAAAGAACCTTCTGATAATTCCTGCATAAAATTTTGTTTTGGGGACTACTGAAAGCAGTTCCCATCACACTTGGCTTACTCCCTCCAACCCACTCTCTTTTAATGTGACCACTTAATGCCTTGCTTCATGCATGACACCTCCTTCCTTTCCCTTCCTCTTCATGGTCTGTGTCTTGGGCTAAAAAAAACTAATTTGGAACATGGGAGAAGAAACTCCTGTCCAAAGGTGAAAGCCCACCATCCTCCCAAGAAGACACTACACCTCATTCCCCAACAGCAGATTCTCATCCATACCGGAAATGGTTCTGCTCCTTCCTGGATGACAAAGCCCTCGATGATGTGTGTGAGGATCTGGGGCTTGACGATGGCTTGTGGCGGTTTGGAGTCTCCCATCTGACGTGACACCATTGCCAGGTTTGGGGTGGGAGCAGAGGTGGGGGTGACCGATGCTCCTTCACTTGAGTTGGTATTTGGGGTTGTAATGGCAGCGGGGTCAGATTTATCTGGAAAGTTAACAGCACAAGAGTCATCTTTGTGTCCTTTGGTCCATCTACTTTGAATAGAATCAGATCATTAGCATGCACAAGCAGAGCTCTCCATTGTACCTCACCTCCAAGGCCACTCTTCTCCTCCACGTTTTTGGGGCTGTCTGTCACAGGAGAGGACCTGGCAGGCAGGTGTGCAGTGACACTGGGCGATTCCTCCTTCTCCTCCTCTGACTCTGCTTTGCGCTTAACTGCCAAGGTCTGAGACTTGACCTGGGTGAATAAAGAGTAACACGTAAGCAGAGAGAGCAGCCCCAAAGCAAAGAACTGAGCTGGTGAACTTCTGTTGTCCCCGGGAGCTAGGCAGGACAATTCAGAGCAGCATGGATGAAGCCTGTGAAACACGAGCCATCTTTTTCTTCTGCAAAGCCTGTTACTAGGTGATCCTCTGAGGCCCAGAGTCACTGGCTGGTGCTACATGCCAAGAGGGGAGTCTCTGACCTGGAGGAATCCACACCTAGCGAGTAGAGGGGACTTCAGTTTTCATGGCCCACTCAGGTCTCATCTCTCTCTTCAGAGAGACAACGAAGAGGCCAGTTATTGTTTGTATTTGGCTTGTGTGGCAAGGTTGTGGTAGCATGGGGGCTACAGGGCTGACTTCTGTGAGAAGACACCAGAAGCTCCCCCATGTCCAATGGGCTCCACGGTTGGACTGGAATTAGTGTTTTTGAGAGGAAAGAGTTTCCACCTCCCTTTATCAAAACCCCTCACCCATCCTATCCCACTGACCTGGGCCTGGACTGCGATTGGTGTCCTAGGCATGAACAAAGAGAATCCATATGCTATTCTCCTTCTCAACGGTATGACTTACTGGCAACTGGACAGACTGCATGTAGAATGCTGCCGGCATCTGAGCCACAACTGGAGAGGAGGCTGGGCTCTTCACCATGTGGGCTGTGCCTTGAACTTGTGCCAGATTCACCCCTGTGGTGAGAGAAGGAGCTTCCTGTGAGGACGCCGGAGCTGAAGACGACGATGGGGAAGCAGCATGGGCTTGGGAAACAGGCTGGACCACGGCTGGCATTCCCCGGGATGTCGGCACCGCCGCAGCAATCTGAGCCAAACCCAGTGCTTGGGCTTGGCCTGAGCCCTGCTGCCGGGTACCCACCACCTGCACTGGGATATGTGGTGGAGGTTGCTGCGTTGCTGACATTTTGGCAGGCCCAAGCTGAGGTGGTTTGAGAGGGGTGACCAGAGATTTTGACTGAATTGAAACAGGCGACTTGGTGGCTGGCTGGCAAGGACCATCCTGCTGGAGCTGCACAGGCTGTGGCTGGGACTGCAACATGGGTTGCACCACAAGGGTCTGAGCCTGCTGCTGGTTTTGAGGTGGGACCTGCTGCTGCGGAGGCTGAGCTTGCTGCTGCTGTTGGGTCAGAGAGGGTGCTTGCTGCTGTTGCTGCTGTTGGGCCAGCTGGAGATGGGTGGCTGTGTGGAGGAGCTGGGACTGGCGGTGCTGGAACTGCTGTTGGTGATGAATGGCGATCTGCTGCTGGATCACCACCTGCTTCTGCAGGTGGATCTGCTGCTGCTGCTGGATCAGCGAGTGTGGCTGGATCTGTGTATATGTGGCTATACAAACACGGAATGGGAAAGAGCACACCAGAGAAGTTAGTAACAGCGCAGCTGGAAACGACAACAAAAAAAATAGGCAGGCAGCCACTGCACTGGTTTGAGTCAGTAAGCTCCAAAATGACTGACAGCTCACTGGCAGAGGACATAGGGGACTAAAATCAACTTCTCTTGCTAATAGAGAAGAATAATCCCTAGAGAAACCAGTGTCGAGGAGCACAAAGGCTGAGAAGAAGCCTGTTGAGAAACCTCTTACCGCTGCGCTTTCAAATGGCACTCTCTTGCAAAAGCCCAGTGGGCTCCAAGAGAAGGAACCCGTCTGCATTTACCTGAGCTGATCAATGTCTGGCTGGGTGCTGGTGTAGCAGTCCTGGTCAGGTTCATGCCCACCGTCTGCTGTCCACTACTGTCCGTTTCACCCTTCTTTGTGGCTGCGTTCTCTGTCTCTGTCTGGCTTCCCTGGCTGACAGTCACGGCCTGGGCAGCTGCTACGGGTAATGGCTGAACCACCCCTGTGCCTTTCCTTTGGCAACTGCCAGCGGCGCCCGCTGAGGAGGTCTGGCTCAGTCCCATTGAGGTCTGGCTCCCACCACTTGCCACCACACCCCCAGAGACACCATTGCTGCCTGCGGCCCCCTGGCTCAAGTTGAGGGACTGGCCCGCGCTGCCAGAGGAGGCCTGAGCCACCGCCAAGGTCTGGCCGGTGCTGGTGGCCTGTGGTAAGCCCGAAGCCTGGGAGCTTCCCGGCAGAGCTGCCTTCTGAGCAGAACCTTGGAGGGGGGCATTGGTGGCCGAGGTCTGCTGGCTCCTCACAGCCAAGTTCTGCACCTAAAAACACACATACAAAACAGAGTCCGTTTGCTTTACGTTCGTGACTTGCTGGAGGTTTGGCAGAGAACTCACAGGCAGCACGCTCTACTGGGATTCAGGCTAAGCTGATGCTTCAAGCCTTACATGGGGAGCTGGCTAACGCTGCGGGGCAAAGCTCAGCTATGACCCTCCCCAGGAAACACACGACCCTCAGCTCCCTCCTGCCCCATCTCTGATTGAAGTTAAAGATCTCGTGGCACTTTCTAAACGTGAGGACACCGCCATTCTCCAAGGCATGGGGCAGCCTTCAGACCTGCCTGCCACGCACTTGCATCGGGAGGATTAAGTTTAGCACGGCTCTAAAAGCACTGAGATATGCTTTTTAAAGACCAGTAATTCCTTTTCAATTTTTGTGCCACCTGCCTCCTCCCTCTGTGCAGGGCTTTCCACTCAGGAGGCCCACAGATTTACTCATGGCCTGCCACCCTTCTGATTTCACTAGTTCCTCTGCGTTTTGGTGCTGTCATCCTCTGTGTTTATTCACCCTCCAAATGCAGGGTTATCTTCAAGTTTGATCATGGCTGACTTTCCTTCAAAGAAAGTGTTCCAGACAAGAAAAATATGAAGTAACTGGAAAACCCAAGAATGACTGGAATGCCATGGTAGCTCCCTAACCTATAGAATTACTTATAGATGAACGTAGGAGCTAAGACCTTGTGGACTGTTTGGTCCTTGGCATCTCTACAACAAAGCGAGTGAAGGAATACTACCACTGGCAAAGACTCTTCATGGTAGAGTGATTGAAAACTGGACATAGAACTCAACAATTCTTTTCACACAAGGACAACTGAGAAACTGTGATGACAGAACTGATCCAGCCTCTGTGGAATTTTAAGAAGAAATTAATCCCATCTCTAGAGGCAAAAAGCAAACACAAAAAAAATGGTGGTAAGAGAGAATGGAATCTCCTGCCTACACGGGGACACAGGTTGCAGGTAAAATTGTGCTGATCTGCTACACAGGGAGACAGCTGGAGACCAGAGTGTGAGGGGGCAGGGATGAGGATGGAGAGCAGGGGGAGGAGGTGTCACTGACCTGGTCTGTGTCTGCATGGACCCCAGGAGACTGAGTGGGTGGTACCTCCTGCTGGACAGCGGCCACAGCCCCGTTGGGCATCAGGATGAGTTGGGAGGCAAGAGGCACATTGCGGCCCAAGGTCCGGTTTACCTGCAACAGGTTCCCCAGCTGTGGCTGTTGAAGGAGGGTCAGATGACGTGGAATGAAAGGAACGGAGGGGAAGAGAGAAAGACAGACAGCCAACCACAAGCAAACAGATTACAAAGCAACACCGGGCTGCAATGTCACACATTGCAAAACCCCCAGCCCTCCCTGCACTCTAACACTATAACCCTCAGGAGCAGGAAAGTGGGAGCAGTTTCCTTATGGAAACAAGCACTCTTCCATCAAACACAGGCCTGGACCAACTCCCACAGACTGCCCAAGGCTGGCTAAAAGACTGGGGTATCGTTTAATTTTCAGATGTATATCTAAGACTGGTTGAAAAACAGTGACAAAATACATACATCCAAGACCAGGGTTACTTGAAAAGAAGGGGATAACAGTATCTGAAGGCAACTGAGTTGTAGAAAATATTTTTCAAGTAGGTAACCAAACCCCAGACTGACTACAGTCAAGCCTAATGTTTTCTATCTAGCAGCACTTCAAACTGATTATAAGAATGAGGTATTTGTTCATGTTGATTTGTGTTTTGAGACTTACTTGAATTCTGACTTACATCCCTGAGCTCAGCAGTGGTAGAAGAGAGGAATTTACCATATATCTGTTGCAGCATTGAACCAGAAGAGTAGCTTTATTTCTGTGAGCTATATTAAAGTCTAGGATATATATTTCACATTTACACTCTAATGAGAAGTGCCATGGGATCTTTAACATCTATGCAGAGCAGAGAAAAACAGGCTTCTTAACAATCTCACCTAAGCCACACAATACAAGGCTCATCTATCCTCAAAAGCTGAGCCCAGAATCAAACTTGTTTCAGGGACAAGAGCTTCCCCATCTGAATATAGATTATCATAGATACAATATTCATCAACCTTAAGATAGAGTTAGTCCAAAGGTGTTGGTAATCCCAAGCAGTGAAACACTAAAGTGTCTAGGAAGTGGGATTCATGGTCAGAGCACATTTTGCATACACATCTCTTACCCGGAGATACATCTGGGCCTGTGACTGGTTGAGAGGTGGTGAGGTGGTATTCCCCAGGAGCACGGACTGCGTCAGGGTGGTAGCACTGGGGGAACTCACGCTCTGTGACCGACTGATCAGCTGAGCGGCTGATGTAGTGGCTAAGTTGATCTAAAACACAGAAAAGCCACAAATCATATATGAAGAGACTGAGGCAAAGAAGTAAATACAGATTCACTTTCTGGGGTATAGGCCAGAACAGACATTTTACAGCTTTTTCCTGTATCCCACAGGAGACCACAAAGAAGAAAGTTCTTGCCTTAAGGGGCTACACAATTCTAGATTCACCAAAGCTCAGGATGCTAACCTCATTTGTATGCGAGCCCGAGTATCACTGTTAGCATGCAACTGCAATAAGAGATCCAAAAGAAATATATAATTTTTTCCAGTCTCCCCACAGAGTTATCTCTACCCTACCAACTCATCGACTTTCTGAACAAATGCCAGTTCCTCAGTACTCATACAAAACCAGACTTCCTCTCATTCAACTAACTACTACCCTGCCCAAAAGAAAAAGGACATTCCCTTTCAAGCTGCTCGTGATTCCTTCTCCCCTCTAGAAGTCCTGATCCTTTTCTAACCTATGACAACGTATCCCCAAAGCCTCAAAGAGCTATCAATGTCTGCCTCTCCGGCTAGGAGGCCTCTCCCCCTCAGAAGCCTTCTCTGGTCTCCTCAAGCCCCATCCATAATGATAGCATCCCAAATCCTCAAAGCTGTCTGCATCTTGTGGATTCCCAGCATTTTTAGAAGCTGTGTTTCCCTGGCTGACAGCTGTCCTAAAAAACAAAGAAGAGAAAGAACGAGGTGGGGGCTGTGAGGCTTTGATATGTGAGGGAGGGAGCATTTACTTACAGAGGCCTGGGTGGTGGTGGTCTGTTGTGGGGTGCTGGTGTTGGGGGAGCTGGCCTGTCTACTGGCTGCAATTGTAGCCTGCAAAAGAGATTGACAGAAAAATAAGTACCGGGAACAAACTTTTCAACGCAACCCAAATATTTGGCTTTGTCAAAACACCTAGTCCCATCATTATCTTCTCCCATTCCTGAGAACAGGAGCACAATCTAACCACTCCAAATCCCTGCCATGCCCTACAAATCAGGTGTAGCAAGGTGCCTACTCTTTTTCAACCACTTCAGTGCTATATAATACCCAAGGCATCGGATGTCAGACCCTTACATGACCTCCAGTCCTTCCACCCAGGGGTACACACCCTACTGTTACCCCAGTTTGTCATGCTACACGCTGCAATCCTCATCCTGATGCTGCAATCCAGTCTGTTAACACCCAGACGTCCCCCACAGTATTAGCAATTTGCTGGGCTAATTAGCCAGTTTAGTAACAATGCAATAACAGCACTACAAGTAAAAATTTGAGTTAACAGCACATATGGTTCGTGGAGGAATGTAAAAGTTCTCTCTCCCCCTGCCATGATCCTATGGGAATTCCACTGTATGAGTTCAGTCCTGCAAAACTGGTGAGAAGACTCTATTCCCTCTGTGCTATAAAACTGCAGGTAGGGATTGTGAGAACAACTAAACCTTGGACTAACAGCCAAGGGGATGGAGATATTGTTACAGACAGAACTATATTCATATCATACATAATTCATCTTCAACTGATGATGAAGTCTGCAAGTGAGGAAAATTGCTAAAAATAATAATAAAAAAAACAACCTTAACAATTATACATCATAATATATCTTGATTTGTATAAACATATCTTAATTAAAGAAACACCCTCCTGGCTGGACAAGATATACTTCACATCCCTCTTGCTAGTAACTGGTAAAGAAGATAGGGACTACTAAGTTTCAAGACATAATATTCAGAGGACCCTACCTGAAATTTCACACACACAATACCATGTTTATTCTCAGAAAAATAACAATCTATGGTTCACTTTAAGAGTTTTAAACACTGCATCCACTGCTGATTTAACCACACATCTTTTACTTAAAGAAGGTGCAGGGGCTAGTCAAAGGCCTCTAAATTGCAAGTTTCCTTATGGGGATGCCAAATTTTATCTTCCCCTGCTCTGTACCTGAAAACCAAACGAATCTTTGTATCAAGCTTCCAGTTTATTAGCTGTTCGTATTACCTTTAAACAACGCGTTTAGAGACTCGTTGTCTAATCACAGATCAGGAGGACTTTGGTGCACAAGCCACTGTATAAAGAGAGAATCTCTGGATCTTCTCCAGAGCACGATCCAATTCCTCCCTTTTCTTGCCCCTTGGCAACTCACCTGCTGGACGGCAGCCAGGCTGTGAAGCTGGGCGCTGTTAAGTTGCTGCTGGAGCATAAACTGATGGAAGTACTGGGCTGCATTGGGCTGTCTCTGGAGTGCCTGCAGGGCCTAGAGAAAAAGGAAAACCCAATTGTCAAAAATAGCACGCCCTCAAAATGCGATTAGAGAGAGAGCAAAGAAGAAATAAATAACAGACCTAAGACCATCCTAGACCCCATGAAAAAAAGCAAAGTCATTAGATTAGCACATCAAAAATACATAGTACAGCTACAAATTTGGTAACAGACTGAACCACAGGTGTATTCCAGAACAGCAGGAAGCACGTTTGTGAGACTTTAATAAACTCCAGGAACTTGGGGATGTGCACGCCCAAGCAGGCAGCCAAGTGTGCCAGAATAATATGTATATGGAGTATATCATATATATAGGAACTGATAAACTGAATGACTAACTCTAGGGTAGCAGCTTAAAATCAATCTATTGGATCATAGCATGGATTAAATCTAAGAGGCTGGACACTGATAGTATCAGGCTACAGGAACTAAAGATCAAGCCTAGCACAAGAATTTCTAAATCTGAGCACAGGACTATCCTTCGGGCACATTCCCACCTTGACACACCACCCACTCAGAACAACAGGAAAGGGCTCACCACTATCTTCCACTGATGTACACCCCATCTCAGAAGGTATCTGCATCTCACCTGTACTGCCTGTCGCTCGTAGAGAGACATTTGTGATATCTGAGGACGGGTGCTTCCTCCAGAACTGGAGCTCCCGCTGGTGGAGCTGGAGTTCTGCTCGCTTTCGGTCTCCATGGTGACAGGATCCCCGGAGCTCAGGCTGAGGCAGACTCCAGATCTACATCCAGAGAATCAGAAACTAAGTCAGGCTGGAGAAAGAACCAAACAGTATTTCACTGCATCACACAGCTTTTTTTATTGAAATAGCCCAGTACCAGGCTTACTGCACAGCTTTGCTATGGCAGGGGGACCAGGGACGCTGAGGTTCTGAAACTACCCTGAAATTCTAGTCACGGTTTAAATCCTTTTTTACCCCACTCAGAAAAGTAACACAAACGTTCTCATATTTTTATTGCCGTGCTAGAGTTGGAAGCTACAGCACCCTGAATTCTTAAAAAGGCAGCAGAGTGAAAGAGCAGCTGCAGCTCCTTCAGGCAATCCTTCCGAGGCTAGGGAACTGACACAAACTGCACTGTGCTACCAGCAAGCTCCAATCCTCTCTTCCTCCAGTCCCACAAGAGGTATAATTATCCCACTGCCCTGGCTGCAGATATACCAGCTCAGTCCCTCCTTCTCCCAGTTGAGCCCCCCAGCCCTCAACTGTTTCTTTCTTTCTCTGATCACATGGACTTCCAGCTACTTGTTGTTCCCGACAGATCGTAACTTAAATATTAGACTGAAAGCTGGTATCTGTGGTGGCGAGTTGCTTTCAAGAAGAACAAGGTTAGAAACAGAGTGGATGAAGGATTCACTGTCAACACTTGTGATGGAAAAGCTGCTGAAGATGTTTATGCAGAGCCAGAGAGATCCTCCAGCAGATGCAGTGAACTGCAGGACCAAGAAAGGGCTGGAGAAGGCTTTCATCAGCCAAGAGGAAGAGAAACAAGACTGAAGAGAATGCTTTTCACTCTTGTGTTACTCTTCAGAAGAGTAACACATTGGGATGATCAAGGAATTTCCTGCAGCAAGAAACATGGGCTATATACAGGGATGAACAGTCGAGGGATTAAAGTCAGAAAAGAGAAAGCACAAAAGTGATTATTCAACAGAATTCCAATGAAAAAAAAATATTATATAATATATGGATATAATTTCATGTAAGACTAAAAATAATTTTAAAAGAAGCTTCTGTTTCAGCTGGTTCCTCAGCAACCTGAGACACCTCTAAATGAGACCCCTAGGCTTCCAGGATCCCAGACCACAAACACAGCCCCTGTATCTAAACCTTTCAAATCCAGAAATTTCAAGCTTCACAGCTTTCACCAACTACAAATTTTCCAGATGCGTAAACAAACAGACCAACACAGCAGAAAAGGAAGTGCAACAAGTCTTGAAGTTCTCAACCAGACAACTTTTTAAATTCTGGAATGGTGTTGAGGGCAGCAGATGATTTTAAGGCAAGGCAACAGCATTAACATTGCAGAGGATGGCTGGCTAAATCAGGGGACTGCTGCTCCAAACCTGCTCCTCAAGATCTGGGGAAAATTCTACAATTGACAAGCAGAGAGCTGCTGCTCCAGTCCTGTCTTCCCTAAGCATTTTCACCTCTGTCCTCAAATCCTGCCCACGCATCTTGCCAGTGATCCCACTGCTGATCCAAACCTGGCTTCCCGCACTGCTTCAGTGGCAGTCCTAAATAATTCTGCCCTGCAGTTACCTCCTCCTCAACCAAGACACAGCCCCTCCTAACTGGCCACTACTGTCTTCAGGCATGACCCTACAGCTAGAAATACTTGGTCAATACGCCTATCTAGAACATAAAAGCCCTGGAGAAGATATTTACTTTAAAGATCTTCCCAGGGGGTGGCACCAAAAAAAGTAAATGGAGCCTGAAAATGCATAAATTGTGAAGGAAGAGAATACAGACTTCTTGAAAGAAAGAACTTCAGTAGATAAATGAAGTATTTTGAATGCAATTAAAATACAAGTCAAAATTATGTTAGTCACATTACACCAAGTTGCCTTCCAGCTTGGCCACCATTAGGAAACAATTTCTGTTTCTGGTGCTCACTAGATCAACTTGTTGACTGTGCAGACAAGCTACCCTAAACATAATTTTCTGCCAGATCAGTGAGTGTAATTAATTCACTATTGATCCCACAAGTACCCGTGAGAGCAAAAAGAAGGCAACTAAGGTAGCACGGACCCTTACCCTCAACAGCTGCACCAGGAGAAACCTGACTGCTGACTTGGTGCTTTGCTCCACCAATCTGTTTCCTTGGTATTCCTCAGCACCGATTCTTAAGATTTCCAGTATTTTTGTTGGCTTCTTCTTAAAATCTGGTACTAGCACAAACCGAATCCTACAAAAAATGTTGGTCTCCATGCAGGCAAAAGCCCTTTTGGAGGCACGGATAGCAAGACATACTCTCCTTTTGCAGAAGAGTGCTAAGAATTGTAAGTCACCCGCAGCAAGCAGAGTTATCCAGCAAAACCCTTTCCAAACACAAAAGTGAAAAGGCACAGTATTTCCCCAAGGCTGCAGCTCCATCTTAGTACAATCCAATCCAAACACAGGCTATTCCCACACCAAATAACACGGATTGCACCCTCTCCCCTCCTAGGGGAGCATCTCCCAGCACCCTACTCTTCCACAAATCTAGTGATCGCTGGGGTATCACATCATTTGATTCAGCTAGCTGCTCCGTGAGATAGACAGTCTACTAAAAATTATTAAACAATGGGTTTTCCAAAAGACTGAGTTAACTAACTCACCTTAATCATAATCAGTGGACCCTAAGCAAAAAACAAAACAAAACAACACAACAGGGTAACAATGTGGCCCTTACTGGCAATTAACTTTTTAACAACAGTTAAATTGAATTAAGCCTAACACAGAACTGCAGTCCAAGAAGGCAGACACGGAAGGATACAAAGGCCTATTAACACCATGGTAGGAATGACAGCACAGCAGAAAGGATGGGGAGAGAGGAAAAAACCAACTCCCAGAGCAGTACAAGGAGGAGAAGACTGGCCAGTCCAGAGCATAACCCGCACTGCTGATCTCAGCACTCACCAAGAACACCAGAGGTGGCCCTTCTACAACTTCCTGACCTTTTCTCAAGTGCAAGAGCAGAGCAGCCAGGCCAAGCAGCTCCCCCAGTCACTGGACACTAGGTAGAAGGTAGGAAAGTTTTCCTCGTTCACACCATCCATGCCTCCCGGCACACGACTGCTGCCTGCAGAGCATTTTCTGACCTTACAGCTGCTTGTGTCACCTCATCCTCAAGAGAGCAAGTTAGCAAACAAGAGTTGGCACGGATTTGACCACAGGTTTTGGGGGGGGAGAAAGATTAGCACCCAGAGCAGCAGCACACTCCTCCCTCTGTTGCTGTAGTTTTCTACCAGACGGTCTCCAAGACAAGCAAGAGAGAAGCGTGAAGCTGCCGGGACACGGTAACTCTGCTCCGGGAGCAGCGGCGGGTCCCATCCCCGAGCACCCAGTACCATCCATCCCATCACCTGCCCCCCGGTCGGAGGGGGCCGCAGCCGCCCGGGAGAGGGGGGACCAGCCCCCCCCAAGCCGCGGGGAACTCCGGCAGCAAAGTTAAACCGAAGGAGAAAGTGCGCTCCGCCTGCCCCGGCCCCTCCGCAACACGCCTCTACCGTGCGGGCAGCCCCGCCGCGGCGGGAGGCGGGGACCCGCCGCAGGATGCCCCGCCGCGGCGGAGCTAAAGAAAGGCGCGTGTTTAACACCCGGCCACCGGCGGGGGGAGCGGCGGCGGCCGCCCGGGAGGCGGGGGGGGAGCGAGGCGGGGGACTTGGTCCCGGACGCTGCTCCCCGGGGGCCGGGCCGGGCAGACAATGGCTGCTCCCGCCGCCGCTGTCAACTTCCAGCCCGCCCGGGCCCCGGGGGAACTCTTCCCCCACCGCGGCCGCCCGCGCCCCGGGGCCCGGCCTCACCTGCAGCAGAAGCCCCCGCGGCGCTGCCCCGCTCCGCTCGCCGCAGCCGCGGAGCCGCCACCACGACCGCCCCCCGGCCGGCCCGCCCGAGGGGACCCCGCGCTGCCGGCGTTACCGGAGCCCCCGGGCCGCCGCCGCCGCCGCCGCCGCCTGACACGCCCCCCGCGCGCGGGCAGCCAGGCCGGGCCCGGGCCGGGCGGGGCGGGGCGGGGCGGGGAGGGGCGGGGCACGGGGGGCCCCGTTGTCGGGGGAAGGCGGGGCCGGGGGCGTTACCTCACGGCGGCTCCCGGCGGGCCTGGCAGGGTTGGGCAGCCCCAAGGGGGGCGCCCGGCGGGACAGGAGTGGGGGGACGGACCCCGTGAGCGCGTGCCGCACCCCGGCCGGTTTCGTCCCTCTCCCCGTTTTTTTTCTGGTTGTTTTTTTTTTCTTTTTTTTTTTTCTTTTTTTTTTTTTTTTCTGTTTTAAATCTGGGCCTCTCGGGCTCCCCGCTGCTTCGTCACTTCCTCCCTCGCGCCGCTTCCGGGCACGTGACCCCCATTCTCCTCCTCCTCCTCCTCCTCCTCCCCCCGCCTTGGGCGCCGCTTGCCGTTGCCCTGGTGACGGTAGCCGGGGCCTGGCGGGACGGCGGGGCTAGAGCGGCCAGGCCTCCCCCTCCCACTGACGCCCCTCTCCTCCCGCCCGGCCCCGCCGGCGAGAGGGGCTCGGGACGTGACATTCCCCGTTACGGAATCACAGAATCACATGGGGTTGGAAGGGACCTCTGGAGATCATCTCGTCCAACCGCCTGCCAAAACAGGTCCACACAGTGCAGGTTGCACAGAAACTTGTCTAAGAGGAGTTTGAACTTCTCCAGAGAAGGAGACTTCACCACCTCTTCCAGGCCTCTGCCACACTCAAAGTAAAAAAGTTCCTCCTCATGTTTAGGTGGAACTTCTTGTAGTCAAGTTTGTGCCCATTTCCTCTTGTCCTGTCACTGGGCACCACTAAAAAAAGACCGGCCCCATCCTCTTGACACCCATCCTTTAAGTATTTATAAGCATTGATCAAATTCCCCCTCAGCCTTCTCCAGACTGAAAAGACCCAAGTCCCCCAGCCTCTCCTTGTAGGAGAGATGCTCCAGGCCCCTCATCATCTCTGTAGCCCTCTGCTGTACCCTCTCCAGCAGTTCCCTGTCCTTCTGGAACTAGGGAGCCCAGAACTGGACCCAGTGCTCCAGATGGGACCTCACCAGGGCAGAGTAGAGGGGCAGGATGACCTCCCTCCACCTGCTGGTCACACTCTTCTTGATGCACTCCAGGATGCCATTGGCCTTCTTGGCCACAAGGGCATATTGCTGGCTCATGGTCATCTTATTGTCCACCAGGACATCCAAGTCTTTCTTCTCAGAGGTGCTTTCCAGCAGGTCAGCCCCAACCTGTACTGATGCAGGGGGTTATTTCTCTCCAGGTGCAGCACCCTACACTTGTCTTTGTTGAAGTTCAACAGGTTCCTCCCTGCCCATCTCCCCAGCCTGTCCAGGTCTCGCTGTGTATCAGTACCCTCCATCATGTCAAAGACCCCTCCCAGTTTTGTATCATCAATGATACAAAATTTGTATCATCATTAGGACATGAAGGAAATGTGGGCTAGACAAAGGGGCAGTGAGGTGGACTGAGAGCTGGCTGTGTGACAGGACTCAGAGGTTGTGATTAATGGAACAGGGTTGGGTTGGAGGCCTGTAACCCTCTAAGATGAACAGAATTTGTTGAGCAGATGAGGGGCTGAGATTTACAAAATTAAGGGAATGGAACACTGTTCTTCAGCAAATGTTTCCACGGCAGGCTGGGGTAAATTAATTTAAAACAAACGGAAAAGGTACTTTACACTGTAAGAAGCTACTGCTACAGGAGTTATGGGAGCCAATGATATCAGCCAGTTCAGAAGCCTCATAGACAAACTAATGGAAAACCAGTCTATACTAAAGGAAATAGGTTGTGATGTATCCTCCACCAGAAGAGAAGATGCACTGTACAGACACTCTGGTCTTGCTTCCCTTGATTACTCTTGAAGAACATCAGTTCTTCTGTCAGTTGCCTGGCTTTGATTAAGAGTGATCAAATTAGGGTAAACTTACTCATTTATAACAATAGTGTTGTAAGTCAGCATGACTGTTTCCAAGAACAGAAGAAATGGCCCATCAGGTCAGGCCAGTGGCTCATCTGGAGAGTTTCCTTTAAGGATGATAGCTCATGCACCAAGGAAGGGTGGGAAGAAGCAGAAAAGAATCACTATCTACATATAAAAGGTGCAGAAGTTCAAGCACAGTTGAGGCTATCAGCCTAAGTTCTCCTGCAAATGTCATGTTTGAGCTTCATGTTGCAAGAACATTGCATCTGGCTCATTAATGAAAGCACTGGACTATCAAGTCTTGGGAGATCCAGTCCTGTTGACTCAGAATCACGCAATAACATTTGCTCCTGCCTGGAAAGCAGCAAAACACACTGTGCAGGAGAGTGCTCGGACTGTTACCAAACACACTAAATGTGTTCTAAATGTTGGGGGTTCTTTTTTAATTCAAATGGCAAAGTGTCTGGCTGATTATCTTAAAAAAAAAAAAAGCTATAGGAGATATTTAAGGCAATTCAAAATAAACAGTCAGATAGTGATCAGAGAAACAATGGCAAGGTGGGGATCTCAGCCAACATAATCCCCGTGAATCAACAACTCCTAAAACCCTCAAGGACTGGATGGAATGACTAAGCCATTTGTCCCTGTTGCAAAACCTACTGAAGTAGATTCAAGGGAGGAAACTCTGGCATCTAGGCAGATAAAGGGCAACAACTGCAATAAAGAGGCTTTAGGACCTTCTGGAGGATGCTTGAGAGGAGAGGGATGTTGGCATCGATAAGGTGAATTTGAGGATTTACAAGACTATACTGGTATATTTAGAATTATAGAATCATAGAATTGTCTGGGCTGGAAGGGACCTTTAAGATTATC
>BJBW01008277.1:36495-48725 GCA_004320125.1 Scolopax mira
TATCCAATCTGAACCTCCCCTGGTGCAACTTGAGGCCCCAAGAGACCTCTGAAGGCACGTTTCTCTGAGCGCTGGTCCTTGGGAACTGGGTCGGCTACTGATGCTGTGTTCATATGTGTGTTTTTGAAGTACTGTCTGCCCTCAGCGTTGACCTGTGTCTCCACGTCTGTTGTGAACTTTGCAGGCCACCCTGCTGCTGGTGGAATGTGAAGCAGGAGTAAGAAGCTCCCGCTCGTCGCCATTGGCCCAGGAAGGAAGGAAGTCTCTGGAACTTTCAGTCCACCAAGTTCAGCTGCCCTTAACACTTTTCAAGGAGAGCAGGTACACCTGGCCAACACCTACAGTCCATTCCCCTTCTTCTACTCCTACATCCAAGCATGGTAGTAGGGACGGTGGAGGATACATCACAACCTATTCCCTTTAGTACAGACTGGTTTTCCATTAGTTTGTCTATGAGGCTTCTGAACTGGCTGATATCATTGGCTCCCATAACTCCTGTAGCAGTAGCTTCTTACGGTATAAAACACATTTTTGTTTGTTTTAAATTGATTGGCAACTAATTTTATCACATGTCCCCAGCCTGCCATGGAAAGATTTACTGAAGAACAATTTTCCGTTCCCTTTGTCCACCACTTTAATTATTTTTTATTAATTTCAGTCCCTCATCTGCTCACCAAATTCTGCTCATTCCTCTCACCAAATGGTGGAATCCCAGCTTTTTTAGTGTCTCCTGATGAAGCACTTATTCCAGCCCATAACTGTTGTCACTGAGGCTCATGCTACTCTTTGCGGGACTGACTTACAGGGTCTGGCTGGAAACCTGTCAAGCTCTACCCCTAAATATGTCAGGATTGTTCCGTTAAGTAGCATCACTTATTCCCAGTTTAGGTGCAGATCTTCCCAGCAGGAAGTCCATTTTCATTCCCATGATATTTTTTCCTATTCCGAACCGTTGTAGCGAAGGAATTTTTTTTTGCTGGGAAAGGGCATCTTGCAGAGGAAGCTGCGGAGCGATGGTGTCGCTCAGTGGCCGGCAGGAAAAGTGCACCTCTGTCTTCACGGTTTTTTCCCAATTTATCAGGAAGGCGGCGGCAGCAAATGAACCTCATGCAGAGGTGAGTAAACAGCACTGCTTGGTATAAGGATGAACCTGCATACTGTGCTGTAGAGATCCATATAGTACCAGCATATATGGACATCTAGCCTGCGTGTCTGCGTTTGCCTGCTTTCCCTTTGCCACACTCATTTATTCACTTCAGTCTGGAAGTAAGACCATCACCTGCAGGTACCTCAGAAAGAAAACCCTTTCTTTTCTGGTGGGGAAGAGCGTAGTTTTCACACACACTATCAGGGAACATGGCATCTCATCATGTATTCAGCCTCAGCTAACAAGAGCTAATTCTCAGATCTATACCAAGGAGGTGCAAAGGGAGCCAGAAATCTGATTCAGACCAAGCCTGGGATGTCTTCCTGCTCAGAATCACAGAATCATAGAATTGTCTAGGTTGGAAGGGACCTTAAAGATCATCTGGAAGAGGTTGACATTATCCCCAGGTTACTGGGAAGTGGCACGAGTCTACGTTGCAGTTATTGCAATGTACTTCTTACAGGCTGTCCAGATTGCTGCTTTTGGTGTCCACACCTCCCCACACATAGACATCAGCCCATCCACATCTTCACCACATCACTGGATCTCTCCAACAACCTCCTGCTAGCCCTGGCCAGTCCAGCCAATCACCATTTCCAGAAGAAGCTGGTCAGAAGATGATCCTGGCAACCCCAGGGTCTAATTGCCACTCTGCCCTGTCTCTGAGCTCATCTGAGTGTGCTGGTTTCTAAGACCTCTTCTGACTTCTCCAGCCCCACGTTTCAAACAGGTCTTTATATACCACCACCTCTCCCGGATCCCTGCCCTGCACATTCTTGCCTGCATGACTGATTCTGATGTGAGTCCGCTCTTCCTGCCAGCAGAATGCTTCTCCAAGTTTACAAGCTGAGAGTTTACAAGTAGAAAGACTGCACCCACATCTTTGTTTCCCTGTCCCTCAAAAAAAAAAAAAAAAAACCAGGTCAATGCACGTTCCCTGCAGGGAGCGGGAAGCTGGAACACATAAAGGGAAGATCAGAATGCTTTGTCTGTGGGTGAGGAGCCAGCACTAGGGGGGTGGGTTACCTGCAGTACCCTGAAGGCAGCCTTCTCCTCACCACCACCTTTTAAGGTGTGAACTGCATATGAAAGGAAAACCAATTCAACAAGGAAAAGCTGACCCACATCAGTCTGTTTCCAAATGTTGCTGGGCCTGGCCTTCAAGGCAGTATCAGCTACATTTCTTACCAACATAAGAGACAGTGTGGGAATAAGAAGTCACAAATTTTAGACTTTTCTCGGGTGACTCCACCACCTCCCTGGACAAGCTGTTCCAGGGCCTGACCACCCTCTCAGGAAAGTCATTCTAATACTTAATCTAAGCCTCCCCTGGCACAACTTCAGACCATTTCCTCTGGTCCTGTCATTATTCCCTTGGGAGAAGAGACCAATCCCCACCTCTGTCTTTATACAGTTCAAGACATAGAAATACACACCCTTAATTATAATTACAGGTTAGTACCTTATCTTAATTTCTATCGGTTAGTGCAGTCTCTTGCTTTAAATTAAAGTTATATGGTCCTTTAGTTGATGTGCTCATGCTCCAGTACAGTGGTGGTGGGGTAGTTTTGTTCAATCTCCAGTTGAGTCAGTGGTCATGATCTCCCACTGCTGCCTTTAGCATTCCCCAGTTATTGCAGATCTTTGTTGACTTTATGCTTCTTCTAGTGGCATCTCCCCTTCTGCGGAGGGATGTTCCCTTGTTCTCAACCTTCTGTTCTTCTTCGAGGGTATATTCATTAGCAAGGCATGTGTTGTTTATTCAAAGTGTCCTGTTTCATAAGGCCTTGGAACCATTTTAGAGCTCTTTGCTCTTGCTTAGTGAGAGATTCTACCTTCTAAAATACATTCTACCTTTTGAAGTACATCAAAACTACAGCTACACAGTTTTGTATTTCTTACTTGTTTTGGGGGTAAGAAAGTCAGAGAAATAAAGAAGGCAGATTCACAAATGGTGACAGAAAGATGATTCACAGGGCCACGGTGTGAAACAGACCAGGCTTAGAAATTATTATTTTTTTTTTTTTTTTTGCTTGGAGTTCAGTTGCAGGCAAACTGTTGTGTTAACTCAATTGAGAAGGTAGCCCAGAGATGGGACTAGGGGAGGTAGGGGACTTAAGCTATTGTGGTGACCAAAAGCAAAGTATGTAACCATGACCTAAGTAACTTTTTTCTCTTTTTCAGGCATTGAAGTCTGTGCAGACTTCATCAACCATCAAGTCACTGCCTTCTTTCCAAGTTCCACATGTTTTATTTCACTTGATCCCAAACTATTGTCCATCAAGGCAAGTTTGACATAGAAACTTAGGGCATAGATCAAAGGAAATAGAGTGCATCCAACACAGCAGAGAAGAGGAGAGACAGAGAAAAGAAGTTTTCTTTTTATAGAAGCAAAAAATTCAGATTATTGGTTGCAGAGCCAGGGTGTTCTAGTAGGAATCCTTCAACACATCTGTGGAAAGAAAGAGCAAGAAAAGGCAGAGTGCCTGATCAATTTTTAGGAAGATATCTAAAGACAAAAAGATCGTAGTGGATGAATTGCAACATCTTTTTGTCATGGACATAGGCATTTCCAGTTGCATTCAGATTTGGGATGCTGCAAGGACTGCATTATGAGGAGTGTATGGAAATTGAATAAAAACATATCCTTTTAGCCTTTCATGGTATGATCAAGCCTTGGTCTGCATTGAGATTATACCTGGCCTTGAAACTGTGTCTGCATCTAGTACAATAGATCCCAATTCAACCTGCAGTCCAAGAAGGGTCTTCAACATGTGATGGAATTAAATACAGAACAGAGGTGGGATGCTTCACTTGCTTACCACCAGTCTTTTGCTCTATTTCATGTGTTCCCACCTTGGAAGCCTGTTAGCACTAACCTGAACTGCAAGGGAAAACATATTCTCTTGCTGTGCGGTCATCTGTAGAAACAAAAGAGAACGGGTGATGAGTTGCAGAACTGCATGGTAGGGTAATGACAATCACGCATTCTGATACCATCTCACCTGGCTTATAGTAGTCGTAGACATGCACTGTTGCTGCTTTCAGGTTCTGCACTTCAATATCTTGTTCCACTGAGATGTTAAGCTTCAGAGAAGTCTCACCCAGCTGGAGAGAAGAAGTGAGCAGAAATGAACTGACCATCTCAAAGCCAACTTTATTCCCTCTGCATGAGAGATTTCTTTCTCATCTTTCCAGGTTCTTCCACACTCTTTCTCTTTTGCCAAAATTTTAGCCTCTTTGACCGGCCAAGAGATTTGTATTTCTGATCAATGCAAAGTACTGCAGTTGCTACTACTTGAATGGGTGGCTGCCTGTGGTCTTCCTCTTACCTCTTCCAAGTAGATTATGACTTTGTCTGGGTTTATCTCTGTCTTCTTCACTAAGGGTATCTTCTCCAGCTGTACAGGAAGGCAAGAGATGAGCTTGGTTAGTACCAGTTCATTGGCCTTCCCTGTTGTCTCACACTAAGTTTGGTATTTGTGCTGATTGAAGCACTTGGCATAGTCAAGGGAAGACCTGTAACTGAAGCACTGCGATTTGTTGGGAGCTCACAAAGCCTTAGGAAAGATCTTTCTCAGCTTTTGGAAGTGTCCTTGAGCTACATTCCTATGTTCAGCACTTGTAGCAAAGGGCAAGATGGTTAGTAGGAGAATATGATGTATCAGTTCTGCAAGAGGAAAGCTGCCTTGTGAAACAGCCCACTCTATCTCTACTTGCTTAGTTTAATTAACTTGTAGTAAGATAACCTTGTAGTAGCCACCATTCTCCAACAGTTCTTAGAGGCTGGGATATTTCTGGCTGAGCTACATCTGGAAAACAGATTTTCATATCTCCAAGGAAAGCCAGAGGAAAAAGTGTTACCTCTTTCACAGAGCTCTTCACAGGAATGAACCCTGACAGCATCTCCACCTCCACCAGGGCCATGTTACTGGTCTCACGGTCCCCAACATAACTGAAAAAAGGCAGGAGAGAAGCACATGAGATGTAGAAGGTATCACAACGTTTCTCAGAGTAGTGAATACTTCCAAACTCTGGCTTGCTCTACCAGTGATGTGGAAGCTCAGCAGCTTGTCTAGCTGATGGGAGAAAGGGAAAATAAATAATACCAACATCTATTTGCTGAATATGGAGACAGATTGTGTATCAAATGTGTTATGGTTAATGTTCACGCTGCCCTCCATAACAGGTGGAAATGATCTTTGATGTTACAGATTGAGAGTGCTAATGTTGGCATTGTTCTCTTTCAGGACAGTAGGGCATGGAGAACATGGGCCAAGGCATCCTAGACAGATGCAGGCAAATGAAATGTGGATAGGGACTGGAATTTCTGCTGTCTGGTTTCAGCAGAGGGTCACACTGATGGAGAACGCATCTCAGGGCAGGTTCAGCCCAGGCTGCTGAGTGTCCCCCACGGGGAAAGCTCTGGCTCTTGGGGAACACTGCCTGGTGCTCTGGGGGCTGCTGAGCCGCTCCATGCTGACTGAGATAGTTGCTGTGGTTCTGCCGGTGCCTTCCCATGTTTCCCCAGCCCTTAATTCTCAGTTCACAATCTCTTCTGGATCTATGAAGAAGAAAACGGTGTGTCCGTGTGTCTAGGTCTCCACAGACAGAAGGTTTTTATGGGGTTCTGATCATGCTACTGGGGCTCCCAATTCTTTTCACTCAAGGGAGATGTCATACCTGGCAGACACAAGGATGTCAAGCTGTTTCCTGACACCGTCACATTCTCTTGGTACTGTTTCCACACCCAGGACAAAGATCTCTTCTGTTCTTGGTGGTGGAGTGTTATAGTACAAAGTGGTCTGGTGGGAGAGAAAACCACCTCTGTGAAGTGCTCTGGAGCTTCACTGCATGAGCCGAAGGACTAGCTGTGCCTCCAGCTTTTAGCAGATTGGCGACCAGTGGTTGTCACAGTTGGCCCCAGCTGTGCTTTCTGTTCAGACATGGTGTGTTTAGCACCTGGCATCAGATACACCTGCCAACTGGAACCCCCAGCATGAAGACTCAGCACGAGGGATCATCACACTCCTCTAAAGAGTGGCATAGGTCAATCTTCCTCCATTTGCCCAGTGACTGACTGTCTGGCCAGCAGGTACTCATTAGGTGTCTTGTGCTTATTGACTGTATTCAAGTGTAGACAAGTAGTATGAGTCCTGGCTACCTCCTACATGCATTAGCAATAAATAATTGTTGTGTCCTCTTGTTTGTACACTCCATACAGAATCTCTGTGAACACCGTAAGAGATGGCTGAACAGAAGAGGCCCAGTGAGGGAAGTTTTCACAGGGAGTGACTTGATGCTGCAGTTCTTTGCTGTGTGAATGGCTCATAAACAAAGCACTATCAAAGCTGCCCAAAAAAATAAGAGGTATTCTCCTGATGGACCAATTGTGATGGTGTACTGGGATAAGAAGGCCTTGGTCCTATATCACTCCCCATCTATGCAAATGATAACAACCCAAAGAATATTATGCCTGGAGATGATACAGCACTTAACTCCTGAAGCAGTGACATCAGCAACGTATGCTTGACATAGAAGCAGGTGCTGTTCTGTATCTCATCACTCCTGACTTTGTATCTACTGATCTCTTAAGAACAACATGGCTCTGTATCTTGGGACAGCAAAACTGAGACATTCCAGCACAGATGGTTCCAACAAAACCGTGTCAACAGAGTATACCCGAGCTCCTTTACGTTTGACATGGTTCTGCTGAGAAAGCCAAATCCCACTCAGAATTTGAGGCTATAGTGCCTGCTTTACAGCCAAACCTTGTTTGAAGAGGCAGCTTTGCTCCTTGTTTGTGCTCACCTGTACATAGACACAGCCAGTGCCTGTTGCTCGCACGGTGTACACCGCTGGGACCACGAGGAGAGGCGCTTGATGCAGGACCAACTTGTTGTTCCTGTGCACGTGGAACTCCAGCGACGGAGCCTCCTCACCTTTCACTGTCACCTTTACGTTTCTGATCTCCTGAGGAATCAGGGCTGCGTAGAGAGCCAGGGCCTGCAGGCTAACAACTGTGTCCTGAAGGTAGAGAGCAAGCCACTTCGCTATGGAGCAACAACGTTGGTGCAAGATGTGTCACAGTGATTCAGGCACTGCGGGGAGAACTGCACACCTCATGGCCTTCATTCACACTCTTACACAAGCAGGGTCTACGCCACTAAGTGGACAGGCAGCAGGATGGCTTTTCTTATCTGGAAAGGGTGGCTTCTGAGCCCCGGGGCTAGCAGTCCCAGGACCTTGGTCGATCCCAAGTACACCACACAGAACAAGAGTTTCCCCGTGTTGTTCTCATTCCCAAGAAGAACCCACATATGCCTGTCTGCCAGGTATGGAGGTAGGCTGATGTGCCTATGAGAGACGTGCCCACCACTCCAGGCACAGTATTTCTCCCCTTCCCCCCATGACTTTCCCCACCTTGTTACCTGTGTGGAAGCAAAGCCACCAAAGGCATTTCTTCGTCCACTGAGCCAGTGCACAAGCTTGGTCACTGAGGCTTCGTTGAATGCCAAGTCTTGTTTGGAGACATGAGCCAGGAGGATGTAGGCTACTGTCTCTATCATAGAAGAAGATGATTCTTCACTACTAGAATGTGATGTCAGGAGCTCTGCCAATGGGGGGAGAAACACATGGAAGAGAAGAACAGTAAATCCCTGTGAACAATAGCTTTTCCTGCCCTGGTACCCCTCAAGGATTGCCAGTTCCCTGTACACCATCCCAAATGCCTGGGGCATCTCAGAGTGCAGAAAGCAATCCCTCCCACTGTTTTTGTACTCTGAAGGGCCAGTCATCCATGATAGGCTCCATTTCTTCCTTTGAAAACACAGAGAGATCCAGGCCCCAAATCCTCAGTCAGTCCAGCTAGGAAAAATGTTCCCCTGGGAACTGATTGACTTTTTGTTAGAAGTTCAGTCCTAGACTTATTCAGCTCTGTGTATATTCAAAGCTACGTCCCCAAGGGATAACATTTTTGCTGTTTCTGCATTTCTGCATTTACCTAGTCTAACAAAGTCCCCTGTGTGGAAAATGAGAAAGTTGGGAATGTGCTGCCAAGCGAGAGCTCAACAGGTGTTCTTGCGTTGATGGGAAGGAGGCCTTGGGATCCCTAAAACAATGTCCTGATATGGTGATGTGTGTGTGGTGTGAAATGCAGCAAACAGATAGCAGTGTACCGAAATAGTAAAGTTTAGTTAGGCTAGGCGGGATAAACATTTAAATGTAGCCAATTGTATTGCTCGCAGCGGTGTGTGGACAGTCACTCACAACCTATCTGTGAAAAGAGGACAACGCGTGATCGAAAGACAGAAACTATATATGCTGGAAAAGTGAAACAATCAAAGTCTTTGCTTCACTCCCCCCGCGGAGTCCATGCCCACATCTACGCTGCAACCTGTACTGAAAAGCTCTAGGACTTACTTCCAGTCAGTTGTACCTGTTGTAGAAGAATTGGTCACTCCTTGAGGGAGCGTTGCTGGCAAGCTGCTGAAGGAGCAAGACTACTCAAATTATTTTGTTGACATCCTCACCGTGCAGTTCACAGGACAATTTAAGTTAGAGATGGGCTCCCACCTGTGGTCCAAGCTCACAGGCTGAATACGTCTGAGTCTGGCTGAACATTTTGCTGTAGTGATAGTGGGGGGCTAACCAAAATTCAGCTAAGAATTTAGCTTCTTTGTGCCAGCGTAGCCATCTTCCGTGACAGTACAAGTGTGAATACCTGAAATGCTTTTAAATTCAAAGCCAGTTTTCAGAACAAACCTACACTTTTGAAATAAGAATCACAAAGTCACTTGTGTGGAGAAAACCAGCATAAAGACTTTAGAATTTAGCTCAGGGACTCTACGGACTCGTATTACTTCATGATGTTTATCACAAGGGGTGGTTTTTGCATGAGGTACCTGTGATTTGTTACCTCCAAGGTGACAAAAGCAGAACAAGATTTTTTTCATGAAGTGGCAGAAGGTGTCTTGGAGATGCAGCTAGAGGTGACCTACAGATTAGCCTTGCTCCTTTAAAAAGCACCAAAGTCCTGTTTGATATGCAACTGTAATCCTGTTAGTGAGGCTAACGGAATCCCAGCCTCCAGGCCACCGAAGGTGTCTCTAGCCATCAGAAGATAATCCTCTGGGGCAGAGATTCTCCAGCAGGAAAATTGGTTGCAGACTCAGCAGGAAGAACACAGACACATTTAAACAGGTAGCACAGCACCTTTCCCTTACTAACAACTCCATTGCTCTTGCCAAGTCATTTCTGACTATTATCAGTAGAAGCAAGAGCCAAAGAAAACTGTCATTTGACACATTGACTGTTTGTAGTGCTCCAAGCCCTACAGTGTTAAGGGGATGTTTTCCAAAGTGCTTGGTACGTTAGAAGCATCCGAACATCAACGATGTGCTTCAGTCACTCTATGTGTACTTTCTCAGACACAGCTCTGAAAAACTATTGCATTCAGTGTGTGCTATTCTACTCCTTCCAGTCTGCCCACTAGCCACCCTGTGAAGCCAACTGGGCAGCTTGAGTTTGAGTGGCTATGCAATGAACTGCACTGGTAGCTGGCCAGGCTGAAAAAACTTCTCTCCCTTTTTTCTTCTGTGTTATTTTTCAGTCCTCTATGTAATTCACCATACTGACGGGTGATGTGGGGAAGAATTTACTTAAGCCAACTCAGGTATTATCGTTACCAACTGTTTGCCCATAGGCTTAGGTGCTTTGAAGCCCCCACCTGGTATCCTCATTCAGGTGAGAAGTCCATTAAGCCAAGTTAAAGAGATAAAAGGAAGAACCAAGTTCAGCAGCAAACAAAAAAGATGTGACCATGCAAGGGCCCTGAGCAGCAATGGGGAAGCAGTCAAAAGGTGTGAAAACTGCAAGTAAAGGCCCTGATCAGCAGCTGAATAGACATGGTACAGCAAGTTTCCTCTGCTACACAGATCTGTTGTACTATGTAGAAATTGCTGAAGAATGATGGGACCACCACAACCACACAAGTTAAGCATGGGTCACTTCTGCTGCAATTGATTAGAAATTGTTTCCTGGCTGTGAGAAAACTAGAGATTATCCCAGCTTCAATAAATTACTATCTGACGTGAACAGCAATCTGAGAATAGTTAAATTTCACAAATCACAGCAATGAAATCTTACAGATATCAGGCCTTAAACAGTCATTATCTCTAGAACTTGAAATCTTCTGAACAGCAACAACCTACCAGTTTCCTTCTCCAGCATAGCCAGGAGCTGTTCTCTCATCTCCATGTCCTTGGTCAGTGTAAAGACATAAGCCATCAAGGACTTGACATAGAGGCTTGTCTTATCAAGCGTCACATTCTTGAGGCAGCGTAAGGCGTTATCCAGCATGGTGTCCTGAGAATGCAATCTGAACACAGTGAATATCCTCTGACTGACTTTTGTTGTGAAAATCTACCCCAACCCTCAAGCATCCCAGCTACATCCTTGATGTATTTCACCGCTAGCATCTCTTGCAGAGCTGTGGAACGTGGAGTAGAGCAGAAAAAGCATCACTCGCTGTGGGCTGAAAATAAAGATGTGACTGGATGGATCACTGGGACAAGGGTTTGTTAATACACTGGAGAATTCAGCTTTAGGAAGTCTCTGGTAACCCCCTGGCTCAGAACTGTCACACCTGCATGCTGTGGATCTTGACTCCCCGGGGGGTATGGTGTTGTTTTCGGAATGTACCTGTAAGGCTGGAATATCACCCCTAGAACAGTCTACACTTGACTTAAAAATCACTGCTTGCATTTCAGGTCTGAAGGAGGGGGGTTGGGTACCTGAAAGGTGGTCTTTTTTTTCCCCTTCTAGTTATATGGGTCAGATTAATGAATACTATTACCTCTCCCTGCAAGCCCTGAGCCATTTTCAGAAACAATTGTTTCCTCTGAGATCAGTTGGGAATGGCTATTTATACTAAGAACTCCTTCCCCAAGTTAAAAATTTCCTGTTGAGCTCCTCATGTGCAAAAGTGGGACATGACAGAACCTTTCACCAAGTCAAGCTGGGTGCTCCCCGATACCGCAGACCTGGGGAGGGATGAAGGATGCAGCACGCTGCCAAGCCCTGCAAGAGTTTGGATGCCACTTACATTCTTCTCCAAGTGGAGCTCCACCAGCGTAGCAGTGACATAGGCTGTTAACGAGATCGTATCGTCCACACCACCCTGCAAGTCACACGGATAGACATCAGAAAGGGACAAAACCAGTCACTCCTTGCCTGTCATGGCATAGCCACCAAAACTACCTATGGATGGTGTACCTGAGAGAGTACAGTAGCATGCCTCTGGCCATTCTTGGACATGTGGGAAATGAAAGAACGCACTCAAGGCTCACTTACTAAATATCATGAGGTTCTGATGTTAAGGGCAGCCTCAAAGCCACATTGGGCACACAACCTAGGCATGCCTTCTCATGAAACAAACTGTTAAGCTATGTATTCTATTAAATATGTTCCAATTGGACACGTGAACAAAGTTTTTATGATTGCAAGATTTGCATACAAGAAGCAATGCAAATTTTCATACCATTCAACTGACTCTGAGAAGCTACAAGTTAATATGGATAGACAGGACCCTCTTTTCCCATCAGAGGACATGGCTAAACTAGGAGCCTGCTTTCTTTCATAAACTTGTCTTCTATTTAATATGGCCAATATTAGCCATGGTGCCTTTCGGCTAGAGTGAAAATGAAAAAAGCTTATCAGAGATTAAAACCTCACATAGAGGAAATGCCTGCTGATTTAGGCCACACTTTTTCATTCAGTATCAAGAACAGTGTGGTGAGTAGGACCCGAGAGGTCATCATCCCCCTGTACTTGGCACTGGTGAGACCCCACCTTGAGTACTTGTCCAGTTTTGGGCCTCCTACCACAAGAGAGACATTGAGGGGCTGGAGCGGGTCCAGAGAAGGGCAATGAAGTTGGTGAGGGGTCTGGAGCACAAGTCTTATGAGGAGAGGCTGAGGGAGCTGGGGGTGTTCAGTCTGGTGAAGAGGAGTCTGAGGGGAGACCTCATCGCTCTCTCTCCAAGTCCCTGAAAGGAGGCTGTAGAGAGGTGGGGGTCGGTCTC
>BJBW01008279.1:686-14483 GCA_004320125.1 Scolopax mira
ATAAATATAACTTCTAGCATCCTGGCCAAGTCAGGCATAAGGAGTTGGACTGAATGGCTTCACACAGCCCACAATCAAAAGGAAATCCCATCATCAGTTCTCTCATCATTCCAGGAAAGCAAAACAAGAAGACAGGCACAGTGCAAAGCACAGTCCAAAATGCCATTTCTACATCACAGCAATAGTCATGACCTGGAGAAACCTTTCCAGGGTCAGGGAGTGGGAACACACATCGTTCACTCAGGAAATGAACCTGGAAGCACCAGGTGCTTCTTTTTGTCTCATTACTGAGCAAGGGTAAAGCAGAGTGCACATAGTTCATTCTAACCATCTGAAGCCCTGACAGCTTGGGAACAGCAGGAGGACCTCAGCAGCTCACTAAACAAGCAGTTAACTAGCTTGTTAACACCTTTAACAAGCTTCATTTAAACCTAAGTAAGTTCAGCTTCTCTTACGAAAACTCTCTTTTATATTTCAAGTTAACTTTTGTCTCCTTTTGCCTTTATTTTTTGTTGCACTTCTTTCCTGTGTGCTTCACTCACACACAGGAAAATTTGTTTCCATAAAAATAAAATCTGAAGGGGACAAACCCAAAAGCTATGAGATAAAACAGTATTGGGAAAAGCCTATCAGATAAAACAGTACTGGGAAAAGAATGAAACAAGGGACTAGAGAAAGAAAATGACTTGGAGGAAACATGTAGTAGGTAAAAGCTTCCAAAAGAAAGCAAAGCCCAGAATGAGTTAAAGGGGTTAAAGAGATTAATGGGACTTAAGGAGGATGAGGAAAAGAAAAAGTCCAAGCAGAAAATAGGTCTGAGGGTTATATAGGACTTAGAGGAAGTGATCAAATTAGCTTAAAATAATAGCAGAATCCACTTGTTTGGGTGGGATTTTTTTTTTTCAGTCTAAGAGAACAAAAATAATATTATACCTGGACATATAAGAATAGAGCTCCATGTAATAGCTACTGATAAAAAGCTGCAAAAAGAAGTATCTGGAAAACTCTAGAGGTTTCATGCCGAGGGGGTAACTTTACTTCTGCACTTGGTCAGCAGCAGCTAAAGCTGCTTTTCCTGTAGCTATTCAAAGTCCACATTAGAAAGGGGATATGGATTTAGCCTATTGCAAAATGAGCAGCCACAGCAAGCAAACCTTTGGCAGTAGTCTGAGTGAAGTAGATGTAGATCTTGGGTCTTGTTGAGCTTGGTAAAGTATTTCAAACTTTAAAGTTTGTCTTTCAGAAAGATTATATTGCAGAAGAATGTAGTACGTCTGCGTGTTGAACCAACAACATTTGGAGGATCTTCTCTTTAATAGCAACTGATTTTTATAGTGAATGAGTCTCACCACAGCAGAGTAGAGGGGCAGAGTCAACTATGTCAACCTTCTGGCCACACTTCTTTTAAAGCAATCCAGGATGCCAAGTGGCTTTCTGGGCTGCCAGCACACATTGCTGGCTGATGTTGAGCTTCTTCACACTTCTTCACACTCAAGTTTTTCTCCTCAGGGATGCTCTCCAGCCACTCTCTGCCCAGCCTGTATTTGTGCTTGGGATTGCCCTGACCCAGGTGCAGGACCTTTCACTTGCCCTGGCTGAACTTCATGAGGTTTGTATGGGCCCATCTCTCAGACCTGTTCAGGTCCCTCTGGATGGCATCCCTTCCCTCCAGCATGTGGGCCGCACCACACAGCTTGGTGTCATCAGCAAACTTGCAGAGGGTGCACTCTGTCCCACTGTCTATGTCTCCAACAAAGATGTTAAACATCACCAGTCCCAACACAACCCCTGAGGAACGCCACTTGTTTCCACTTGGACATAGACCTGTCAACCACAACTCCAAGTGCAACCATCTCACCTATTCCTTATCCACAGAGTTATCCATCCATCAAATCCACATCTCTCCAATTTAGAGACAAGGAATGCACGTGGGACAGCATCAAATGACTGGACGTGTGTGTTTTGATTCACTGGCCCACAGCAGCGTGAAAATATTTGGTTAAAAAGGAGACCAGTCTACATACAATGAAACAGTGTTCAACACAACACAACCCCTGCTGAAAGGAAGCAAGAGTGTTGTCCCAAGCCGTGGGCCATGGGCAAGGCCAATGCTGAACAGCCAAACGTCCTCTAAGCAAAACTAATGCATTTGATCCCAAGCAGTAAATCCTTAGAAGCTATACAGAATTGTTTGTAAGCGTGAAAAGAAAAAAATTCTCAAGGACAAGTTTCAGATTATTAGCTATTTTTCAGGACTTCTATTATATTATTAACCTGAATTTGTATAAATACATGATAATCAGAGATAGGAAGAGAGATGTGACCCAATGAACTTCCATTTAAGCACAGTCCCCTCAGGCTTTTGTTAGCCAGTAACCTTCCTTCCACACGCAGTATCTGTTTTGATTGTGTTGACATTCAGAGAAGACACATTAACTCTTTTGATGAGAACAGTCAACCTAGAAAAGGATGTGGATGTGGCATTTGATAGAAGAAAGAAAAATGAAATCCCAACAACAGGAATCAGTTATAAAAGTTAGTGCTATTTTTATTAATGACTCAGAACAGAAAAAGCTCAGTATCTCACTAAAGACTAGATATTGTATGATTACTGATACGACATCTTGCTCAATTCAGACAAAATTCAAAACAGAACTACGAGAATTCAAAGAATGATGGCATTATTAAATAGGACTTGACATAGTACAATCTTAACTCATGAAGTCTCAAGATATTGGAGCTTAAATTATGCTCTAATTAAGAACTGAATTGGACGTTGAAAATAAACCATTGCACAAGGAACAGAAAATAATGGAATCCAACTCATTATGTAACATTACAGAGGATCTTTCTAGCAACATGTCATCCAGAACTTTTTTCCCCCCCCTCTCGGTTTTCCCTTAAAGTTACATTAAAAAAAAAACAACAACCAAACACCAACCAACTTCCATGTGCTGCTAGCTCTCCTAGAATTTCTTTCTTGTTTTCACCCTGGGATTTTGTGATGTTTCAGCAAGAAGCCTAGCTCCATATCTAATGTGTAGTATCGTGCGAGTTATTTAATTCCCAGGCAGGATCTTTATAGCCACAAAAATGGCCATTTCACCTACGTTAGCCCAATCCACACCAGATTGGCATGAAAAGAACAACGCGAGATGGTGACGAGGAGAAGGGTGTGTATTGCAGGGACATATCTTTAAATCACAATGAAGCTCAAATAAAACTGTGAGTACAACTTGAACAGTTTACTGCTCATTCCTAAAGGGAAAGATTCTTCACTCTATTTCAATGAGGTCTCTGACAAAACTCTCATCCTAATTCAGAAGTTACACTGTTCAGTATAAAGGAAAAAAAGTCACTGTCTGGAGAAAAGGAAAATGACGGAAAAGGGCTAGAAAAAGCAACCTTTAATTCACATGGAGTATATTCAGTCTATTATTCAGGCACTGCAGCTGTTTGTTAATGACCATACTGCCAAGACACAGTAAGTTTACTCACATTTCATGGCTGGGAAATTTAGAAAGTACTAGCTGTAGCTCCCCTACAGCTCCAGGACATTCTCCTCTACCTCCAAGTAAATATTTCCAGTTACAAACTGGTTTGGGTTTTGTTGTTTGATTTTTGATGTGTTTAGAGACTCTGATAGCAGCTCTTTGCTTCCAAAAACACCACCATGGAACATCAGTCTCATCTAATCCAAGAGTCCTTTAGAGTTTAGTAACAAAGAATTGAAAAACCAACAGATTTTTATCAGACTATCCCCATATGAAAATATCATTGTCAGATGTTTTAACAGGAGCAACATTCCAGTTTTTCAAAGGATTTAACAGAGTCAGAATTTTTCCATGTCAAATCACATATAGACATGAAATCAATTTCTGAACCTAGTAACAGCTCAACGATGGCGAGCTCTCCTGAGAGGTCAGGTATATTCAGGTAAGTAAAACCTGTGTGGATTTAGTAGGGGTTGTTTTAGTGATCCCAAAGTCAGGGAGAAAACATGGATATATGCATATCTGCAAACATTTTCTGCTGGCAATATGAGAAGGTGGCAGAATTAAAAATAGACAGCTGGTGCTAACTGAGAGCACAAGCTCAGTCTATGGGAATCAGACCATGGATCGAGATAGAAAGGTGTGAAATCAAGAATGACACACCACAGGAAAGAGAAAAAACACCTACAATAGCAGTCCATATCCAGAGGTCCCATGAAGAGAAACCCACAAGACATCTGTTTGTTGTAACCAATGGCCAAGGACCAAATCACAGCCTTCAAGAAAGGAGACTCCAGACTGGAGGTACGCATGCAGCAGAAATATCACAACTTCTGTTTCAAGCAAAGCAAGACTATAACCTAAAAAAATGAAGAAAATGTACATGCCTCTCCTCCTGGATAACTGCCTTCCCATACGAAAGGGAAAACTGGATGGTCATAGGAAAGCTCTAAATATGCAGATGGTCTCCAATCTTCCCATTCTATGTGTGTTCCTTGTATAGGAGATTTAAATCAGTGTTAGAACTCCAACATTCACAGCAATGTCCTGTTCCCCATACCCCTCTTATCTTCACGTCTTCTGAAACAGCAATTGGAAACTTAAAGTCACTAATGCAATTGTTTGCATTGCCAGCAGTCATTCTCATTTTACAAAACAAAAAGACAGAAAACAAGGTAGACTGTGGCCAAAACAGTCTCTCAAGCTATTTACAATGAGCATAGAATATTTGAAGAGATATCCACCTGAACATTATCACTGGGCAAAAAAGTTGGCTGGATGTCCAGGCCCAAAAAGTTGTGGTGAATGGAGTTAAACCCAGTTGGCAGCCAGTCACAAGTGATGCTCCCCGTAGCTCAGGATTGGGCCCAATTCTGTTTAATAACTTTATCAATTATCTGGACAAGGGGATCAGATGCACCCTCGTTAAGTGTGCAGATAACACCAAGCTGGGTGGCAGTGCTGATCTCCTTGAAGGTAGGAAGGTTCTACAGAGGGATCTGGACAGGCTGGATCAATGGACCAAGGACAATAGTGTGAGGTTCACCAAGGCCAAGTGCCAGGTCCTGCACTTGGGTCACACCAACCCCCTGCAGCGCTACAGGCTGGGGGCAGAGTGGCTGGAGCTCCCTGGCAGAAAAGGACCTGGGGTTGTTGGTGGACAGCCATCTGAACATGAACCAGCAGTGTGCCCAGGTGGCCAAGAAGGCCAACAGCACCCTGGCCTGTATCAGGAATAGTGTGGCCAGCAGGAGCAGGGAAGCGATTGTTCCCCTGTACTGGGCACTGTTGAGGCCCCACCTCAAGGTCTGTGCTCAGTTTTGGGGCCCTCACTAGAAAAAAAAAAAAAAAAGAGGCATTGAGGTGCTGGAGCGAGTCCGGAGAAGGGCAACGAAGCTGGTGAGGGGTCTGGAGAGTAAGTCTTAAGAGAAGCTGCTGAGGGAACTGGGGTTGTTCAGCTTGGAGAAAAAGAGGTTGAGGAGAGATGTTATGGCTCTCTACAACTACCTGAAAGGAGGTTACAGAAGGGTGGAGGTAGGTCTCTCAAGTAACAAGTGATGGAGCAAGATGAAGCAGTGCTAGGTTAATAATTGGACTCTATGATCTTAAAGCTCCCTTCCACCCTAATAGATTCTATGATTCTAAGACAACTGTACTATTTTAAGAAAGAAAACAGGAAACCTATAGTTGTTTGATGTGCAAAATAGTCTTTCTAATCTTTGCCCACAAGTTAAAAAAAGCACACACAGAAGAAAAAAAATTGCACATGTCTGAGATGTGCACAAGTGACGTTTCAACACTTCAAATCCCATTCTTCCTTTACCTACGGCATTGCTGAATCAGCTACAAACTTGCAGAAACATCAAGTTACTTCAACCTGGAACAAAGTAGTTCACTCAAAAACTGAATGCACACAACAATTTGTGGGAAAACTATTTTCCTATCATTCAGAAAAAAAAATGGGGGGGGGGAAAACAGGAGAAGGGAAATATATCTACCTCAAAAACCATCTCTATGCAGTTCCCATCCCAGCATAAAGTTGCAGTAATTGACGAGGTGATCATCAATCTGAAATTAAGATTGCTCTGCTAATCATAGCAAGGAACATCAGCAGGAAGAGCAAAATACCTCACAAGAGCTAAGTGCAGGCCCTTGGGCTGTGAGATCTAAACAATTCAAGGTAGGCAAAGCAGAGATTGAAGAGAGAAAAAAACCAGAGTGTTGGCAAACCAGAGCTCTATCAATTTTGTAATAAAAATCCTAAAAATCTGAAGATAACTGTACCACAGAAAGTCCAATAAATAGTTACAATCAATAAAGCTACATCCAGCTTCAGAACTAAGCCATTTTGATTCTGAATACTCCTTGGGCTGAGAGAGATCCATCCTCTATGTCTAAAGAGGGAAACGTGTATTTTACTGACAGAAGCCTCAGTTGTACCACAGAATCTGCAGAACAGTCCATGCCGACGTTGTCTTGGCACTTTGTGAAAGCTATAAAAAGACAGTGAGCAAAATATATATCTATGGGAATCTATGTCCTCCCCTGGATTAAAGGTTTGTTTATCAGTCTTCACAATGCTGACTCATGTGCATCTGAAACCAACCCAAAAGAAACGCAGAGAATTCTGAGCGTTAACACCAATGCGGGTATTTTGTCATTTACATCATTCTTCTCTCAATTCAAAGCACCACATGGATTTAAAAGATCCAAGAGTTGACAATAAAGGGAGCTTTACTCACAGAGTTTTCTGTCTTGAAGACATCATCATCATGAACCAAAATGACTAGGAACAATTAAGAAACCTCCAAGGTGTTGGAATGAATTGTGAAAGCAGGGAGGAGGCTATGAAAGAACAAATGTACATTCTTTTGGAAATCTGTGACTTATTTAGATCAACGGCTACTGAAGGAAGGTATCAAACCAGCACTGTGAAAGATTCCAACAATTTTGAAGATGTCTAACATAACTTCAGTGACTGAACTAAGGAAGCAGCTAGAGTTACTGAAATATTAGAGGAAAATTCTGCCCAATTTAGCCTGTCTCTTGCATCTGCTGCAAAATCTATCAGGGCACAGGAACCCCTGCATGCCAGCATGAAATTAAACTGTCCTTAGATCAGACCAATTGAACAAGGTTGCCGTCATCAGATACCACTGAACAGTTACTAGCATTTAATAAACTCAAAATACCTAGAATTTCCATCCAAAACCCACCACTGTCAATGTAACAAGCTATACCAAACATCAGTAACCTTCTTGAAGAGGAATAAGAACTCCTTTTCACTGCATCTCTTTTTTGTTCTCCCTCAGGCTGCAACTCTCCAGCTTTTGAATGCAAACAGCTGAATACATGCTGCCCTTTTGACTTGTGATTTGCACGAGGGTCTTCATTTCTGCTTCATTTCCAACAGGAATCATTATATAATTACATCAACAATACCTAGACAGCTCTTGGTTACTTATATGCAGAAAATAAGGCTTCCCACAGCAATCCAGGAGAAACAATCTCAATTCCAAAGCTGACATTTTCTCCAAAGCCATTGATTTTACCAGCTAAAGCAAGGAAGCCAGGTGTTGCTTCAAACTGTCATCTACTGACAGTATTGTAGATAACATGGTATTTTGGTACAAGAAAGATTTTCAACATATATATATATATATATATATATGACCTGTGCAGGTCTAACTGTGGAAACCCCCCATAACAAACAACAGACAAACACCTCTGCAGGGTCACATACTTGTCATTTTTACCACAAAGCCTCTGTATTAGGCATGTTTATACAAGCAGTTAATTTAAAACTAGCTTAAATACTTGATGCATTTATTTACAGTTGAGTTAACTTGAGGATAGCAAAACCAGGAGGAGCTCAGCTGCACCGGGTTCAGGCCAACACTCTGCCTCAATTGCTAAAAGTCTCATAGGGTAGAACATAACCAAAGAAAGCTTTAGGCATGGCTAAACACCTTACTCTACACAGGTCAACAAAGCCCTGTGAGACCACGGCTACAAAAGCTAATATGTCTTCATGCCTTTCCACCCTGCAGCAGAGGTAGGGTGTCCATCCCTTTAGAGGTGTTAGAAGTCAAATCCTCTCACTCTTCAAAGCTCCAAAAAGCCTCACAGATTTTTCAAACGGAGGTCAACGAAGATGGCAAGCAGAACTGTTGGTCAGAATTCTTCTGAGGACATGCAAAACACACACGCTTTATGATTTTTATTTTCTTAAATGAAAGCATGTGACAATTAACAATGCTGTTGAGAGGTCAGTCAATACTGTAACTCCTTTAAAAACCACCCTGTATGCTTGATAAGCCATGCTGTTCAGCAAATGACTTCTTCCAAGATTAAGAGATTATACTTGTGGCAAGTACATAGAGGAATCTAATCAACACTTGGCATAAATTATTTGGATAACTGTCTCCGGAAAGTACATCTTGTCATCTTCTCTATCTCAAGGCTTTGATAAATGGGAGCTGAAATACCTCCAAAAAGAGCAAATGCCATGGTAGATAACATCAAGTCATTAAAGAAATCCAGTTCTCTATGGGTAGCCCTTAAATCTGATAGCTCTTATGTACCTTTACTGTTAACCGTAGGTGACAGACACTTCACTGTCCATCTGGACTATGCCTTTCACAGATTAGCACTTAAAGACATAGAACTAGAATGATCGGGTAGCACCGTGTAGCAATTCAAAGGGAAATAAAAGAAACAATCTCCCAAATATGCATGAGATGCTGTAGTGTTGGTCACAGAACACAGGACTACATCAGAAAAGTTATTATTAAAATCAGGCAAACTATTCAAAATGGTCAACGTTGATTAAAGCTGCAGTCAGCTAGTCTTGCAGGTCAAACTCAAAACCAGACTGTTAAATCGGTGAGGACAGTTCATCTTATCAGTAGAGCAGGAGGAAAACCAAACAGCTTTTTCAATGCTCAGCATCCTTTCTGTAGCTTTCATCTTCATCTGGCTAGTGGAGACCCAATCAGTCACACTGTTGTCTTGACAAAAAAGACCAAGCTAATTCTGTGCATTTCAGTTCAAGAGCTTTCCACCCAGCTATACCACCCGCTTCCGTGTAATACCCTCATGGGTCAAGCTCTCCCACTACTCACATCTGAGGTGAAACAACCAAAAGCAACCTGCCCGAAAGAGGAACTACAGTTCCAGCTTTTCTGTTAAAGGCAATAATTACTACTTATTTTTACTATAAAAGCTTAGAAAGCCAAACATTATATTTGTGCTACCTTAATACAGGATGAGCTGCTGGAACTCATGGCAAATGTGTTGGCCCTTTTAAGGAATGATTAAACTGAATACTCTTCGTTGTTCATTTTAAACCAGTACCAGGACTTACCAGGAACAAAAAACACTTAATCAGATTATAGTCATTATTCTCAGATTTGCATTCACACTGCTCATTATTTTTAATTATTAGAATTAAAAAACATCCTAAACTCAAATCACAGAGTTCACCACCATTTTCATCCAACACCTATTTCCAATACAATGCTTGAAAAGTATCAAAATTCTTTACTTTTGGATACACACAAGAATATCACTTAACAGAGTGGGGTATACATTTTCTTTCATCGTAGCTACCTTTCAGTACCTTCTCCTATTGTTTTCTTTTATTTGAAACCTATCTCTCAACTTAGAGAGCACTTTAGATAAAAAATGTGAGACTCCATAAATGTCAAATTACTCTCTTTTTCTTCTTTTGTCTATCTACAGATTCTTTTAAGAATACTCATTCTTTTTGTTAAAAAATAACAAGAAAATAAAACACAAAACCCCACCAATAATACCTGCTTGAAGCCTTCTCCCTCTAATAGAGCTGTAAGCACTATCAACACGTACTGCTTGGAAACCTCCAAAATCTTCCATTGACATCGTGCCAAATGAGAGAAGTACAACACATGCTATTTTACCTGCAAGAGCACACTGATCTCCACTTGGATTACAAGTGCCCCGGGCATCTGTTTCCACACAGCATCCATCACAGGAAGAAAATGTCAATGTTTCACATTAAGAACCAGGAAGACTGAGCATAAGGAGCATCAAAAGAGGGTTCATTACGTTCCCCTGGTACCACAAACTAGCTTGGTGTGCAGCAGAAGTAGCTGTTATACATGGACTGGACAAGATGGTCAACACTTTTTTTTATCTATCCCATGTCACAGAGCCTCCTTCTTGCAGAAGGGAAGAACACACAACAGAACACACAATGAGGATGAGCAAGAGCTCCTCTACCATCCTCTCCTCAGTAGCCTCTTGTGTTACTCCCACTGCTCTGGGTCACATCAGCTCTCCATTCTCAGGGCTTCCAGTTCCATTCAGAAGTTTAACAAACATCACCCCGCACTGAGCAACAAACACCTCAAATGTCATGAAGTAGATAAATCCAGGGTTAATTGACGCTGCACGGGGAATTATCATGAGTATATCCACAGATCTCATATAACTGAGTAAGAGTCCAAACAATAAGCACAGACCTATCTTGTTTTCTCACACTGATTTCAGTTGTGGTGTAATGAACTGACTATCATGTTACAGCCCCACTGTATATCTGTTGTTAGCTGAGAGAAAAACAATTTATCTTTGTATACACTTCTATGATGATAGAAGAGCTACCAGTTGCACCTCTTACACGGTGTAAAAAATACAGCCCCTGACAGCACAACAACTGCTCCACTCATTAGCTTGCTTGCTTTTTTTAAACAATATCTGCAACTGAAGGGCATAGAATAAAGACACAAGACATCTGGGCAATGAATTCATGTGTCATGAGAGTCACAGCCTGGTGCCAAAGATCATCACTGTTCTGCAGCTGCTGGTGCCCATGATCACAAATGGCACGAAGTGGTACAATGCTCTGCTGTATCAGCAGAGACAAAGAGAAGAACAGGTCTATAGCACTGACTCCTCCTCACCAGACCACTGTGGCTTACCCTTTTCCTTAGAGTCTTGCACTTTTACATCTGCTGAAGGAACACACCAGAAAGCTCTTTACTTTCCTAAGGATCCTATGAAGCTTGTGCCACAACCCTGAAACGGTGAAGATGTGGCAGGGGAGGTTTAGATTAGGTATTGGGAAGAATTACTTTATTGAGAGTGGTCAGGCACTGGAACAGCCTGCCCAGGGAGGTGGTGGAGTCACCATCCCTGGAGGTATTTAAGAAACGTGTAGATGTGGCACTTCAGGGCATGCTCTAGTGCCTGAGATTGTTGGGGGGTTTTTGCGTGTGTGTATGGTTGGACTCAATGATCTCAAATGTCCCTTCCAACCATGAAGATTCTGTGAAAATAAACTAACAGCCTAAGACCAAAAGATTCCCCACAATTTCAGGATGTTTCCTTCCAGAACAAAGCTGAAGCAAAGAGGAAGGAAGACAAATCAGTGCTGCTAAGTAAGCTTGTGCTCTTTGTTTTCTGCCAGTATGCACCACCATCCTTTTTACTCAGTTGAGAACACCAAGCTACTGCCAGAAAAGCTGGAGCATCCACCTGGCACAATGGAGGAGGCTGGAGAACCAGATGAGCCCAGCACCACCCAGCTGGAGCAGCACAACTTCCATTCCCACAAGGTCTCCTTAGCTGCATGCCGGGTGGCTTTGCGTGGAACACAGCACCATTCCCAGAAAGGATCTCAAAAAAACAGTAACTGGGAAGGCAACGCAAGAAGAAAAGCTGCTGGACTTCAGGAATATCATACGTTCAAAACAGACATGAAGTGCAATGTTTTTTCACAATGAGCTCCTGTCTTTACTGAAAGAACTCGCCTGGAGCTATTTCCCACTGCTTGGCATCACTGACAAAGATTAAGATCTGATTTAAAGCTGTTCTACAAGTTAAGGAAAAACTTACTGGCTTGATGCAAAACACTGCAGGAAGGGTTTCTGGGTTATTTTTGCCTGAATTACCAATATTCAGATAGTACAGAAACATCCCCTTCCTGTCCTAGGTATTGTGTCTTTCTAGTAACTGGTAGATCAAAAGAAGTAATGGAGGCAATAACTTTTGTTACTGAAAAAAAAATAAAAATGGCAGACTGTCAGCAATTCTCAAACTTATGTGCTAAATCAAATCAGTGACACTAACACTCTGATGGGGAGAGATGCAAAAACTGGTGCTGGCTATAGGACTGCTGTCTGTAGAACACCCTGCGCTGCCAAACATGCTAGAGATGGGCAGTAGGTAACATCACCCCTGACCAGAACAGAAGACACTTCAGCCATGGTCTTCCTCAGCTACACTCTCTCAACTGCAATCATCCTTCCCAATTCCTCACTGAAACTGAGTGGCTTTCTGTATTTGCACCTTCAGCCATAACACTTCAGCATCTTCTGAAGTTTTCTTCCTAGTAAGAGTTGCCATGGAGATTTGTTTAGATAATTAAAATGTTCAGGGAGCCTTCAGAATCAGCACCAGCATGAGCAATCTTATCAAGTTTTTCAAAATTATGTATTTCCTGGTAACGCCCAGACCCTTTTTTCAAGGATGAGAACCTAAAACTGACTATGAAATGGGAAAAAAATTCTCAAAGCTTTTCCTTTTTTGGGGATTATACCAGGACTCCATACAAAAAAAAAAAAAAAAAAATTAAGATTCATGGGAATACATGCATACAAATTAAAAAAAAAAATATGCAGGAAGTCAGGGATCAAGCTTCAGAGAAAAATTTGGATTTCAGTCGTGTTTTTTCAGCTTAACACACACACAAAGAAACATAAACACATGCAAAAGAAAGGGATAAGAAACTGCTCTTCAATAAAGCCAGAAAGTACATCATTTCAATCAATCAGGGTGACAAGTGGTTTCCAGTAACACCACTTGGGCATTTTAACACTGCAAGTTCTAACTCTACATATAACCACCTAAAACTTCTCACCAAGGAGTCTGGCTAGAGCAAGACCAAAATACATTAAGAAGGTGCCTTGTATGTGATGTCACTTCCAGGAACAATTTGGAATGAATAAGTCAAACCTTCCTGGCCCAGATCTAGCTCCATCAAGAGAAGACCATCTACTGCCCAGCCTTAAGGAGCAGACCAGGTCTTGCACCCTTTGCATTTACAAGTGCCCCTTTCTTTTCCTCCTCTGTAATATTAGCCCCAGGCTCCAGCTCCCAAGCATTTCAAGACTCCAAGCAACTCCAAATCAGGGGATTTCGTAGCCTGATTAACACAGCCTTCCCCAAAGTTGGAAACAACGTGCCAACACTCCTCTGAGAAAGAGTTTTTACATGGGTGGGGGAAGATGAAACAGAATAGGGAAGACAGTACAGACTCGTGGTTGTTTTAAGCCGGGGTGTTGGTGAATCCTTCTTGGGGGTCTCCCAAGTCAGCACATTGATGTAAAAAAAAAAAAATAAAGTAAAAAAAATGTTGAAGGAAGATGAAAAACTGCCTCAATTGCAGCATGCTTCCGTTCACCAGCATCACATCCTAAGCGGAGCACATCTTAATTCTCTTAGCAGCTTTACACACATAGGCAGATTAAACAGAGCTTAATTACAACATTTACGGTATCTTAATCTTTTTTACAAAACGGATGATTTCTAGCTCATGTCCTTATTTCAGGAGTCAAACAGCACACAGTGCTTTGTTCCCATAAAATTTCCACTCCAACTTGAGAATGGGAAGTTACTTTATGTTCTTATATAGACAATATAAATTAACATTATGGATTTTTTCCTGCCACAGTCACCAGAAAGAAATTCTTTCTTGTGAGAGTGGTGTCCAGAGAAGCTGTGGCTGCCCCATCCCTGGAGGGGTTCAAGGCCAGGCTGGCTG
>BJBW01008279.1:14523-27333 GCA_004320125.1 Scolopax mira
GGGGGTTGGAACTGGATGATCTTTAAGGTCCCTTCCAAACCCAACCATTCTATGATTCTGTGATAATATACCATAACCAGCCCCTGACCATTGTGATGGCTCCACGCTGGGCTCATTCCAGTGTGTAAGATCTCACATCAGACCCCTACTTCTGCTCCAAACCAGGAGAAGTCCTTGTAGCCCACAAGCAGCATATGCCACAAAGCGTAGCAGATACCAAGCAACTTGCTGTATAGTACTGTGTAGGATATCACACAGCATTCCCTATCAGCTGGGAAATGAATCACCCACCACTCTCTCTATAGGTTTTCACGTGATGTCCAGTCACATGAAAAGGTGTTTTTAAAATCAGAATCAGCCTACATCACTAAGGGTTCAAAACTTACCCATTTTACATGCACAAAACAAACCTGCACAACAGCAAGTGCATCTAAATCCACCTTTTTTCCTCACAAGTGATCAGTTTTACTTTTAGAATTTATGCCTCTTGGCAGAAGGGAGAAAAGGGTTGCCTTATTGAGTTTTTTAAATTAAGAGCTTTTCAAGAATAAAGTGCAAAAGGCAACCTTACATTTAGCTCCTTGGATAAGAAAGGAAATTGGTTCTTAATTTAATTTAAAATGTAGTACAGATGCCATGGTATAGAAAAAACACTTTCTGTCCTAACTTACCTTCATTTCTACCTATAACTGCCCTAATTCACAATCTGCCCAGAAGGGTGAGATTTATGAGCACAGATTACGCTCTGCATACCATTCTATATCCATTTAAAACTAATATGTCTGCATCAGGAAATAAAAGTACACAAGTTAACTGTTATGCCTACTTCATCCATAAAGTAGGATTACACAAATCAGATTCGTGTCACTATTAAAAGAATCTCTCCAGTATGGAAGTAAAACAACTTACAGCTATTATGTTCCTAATTTTTATATAAAGACCACTTCATACATAGTGGTGTATTTTAAATGTTTAAGAGAGGCCTCAGTATGATCTCTGTTAAAAACAAATGGAGAGATATTTGGTTTTGAACAAGTGCAGGCATCAAAGTAATACTCCTTTCAAACATACAAAGCAAACAAGATGTATCATAATTGTTCCATACAAAGAGAAGACAACAATTCCATTGTAGTTGACAAAGGGGGAAAAAAGCACATCCCCCTTCTTGCCAAGAGTTATCTTGCCAGCTGCTTTGAGCAAACATTATCTATTTTAATTCCTCCACAGTCTCACAGCAATGGTGAACTACTGGAACTGCTGGAATTAAGACCCAGCTGGTCTCAGGTACAGGCACTCCTGTAGAGACTTGATGGATCCAGGCTGTGGGAACCAGGCTGAAGAGCTGACTGTGCAAGATGTACTAAGGATAGAGTATGGGTGGGACTGCTCAAAAATAAGGGCACAATAAAGTATGTTGTGAAGATTCTCCATGGGAACAAAACCTTCCTTTCTCAAAAAGATGGAGGAGAGTTTTCTGGCCTTTAGAACACATGGCTTCCTCAGCAACAAGAAAACATGTCAAAGCAACATAAGAAACTATTAATGGAATGTGAGAGGACAATTATGCTTTCACTTGATCTTTTACCAAAAATATTTTAGAGGGAGAGGAGTAAGGTATATTTACAAAGCTTCTGTAGATTAACTAGTCTTCAATAACAATCCAGTATAGAACCACAAAAATTTGTTTAAAATTTAACACATAGTAACATCAAAACAAACAAATGTTTCCATGGAGACAACTACCTAAATAAATGCTCACAATGGATCCAAGGCGTGACGTCACCCGGGCCTGCCTGCAACCATAGCAACATGCCAGTGTAAATAGAAATATTTTTATTTTTCTATCTAATAATGTCATAGAATTAGCAGTTTTATGGCAGTGCTTAAACCGTATTCTTGCAGTGCTGAGTGGTAACACTTCTAAAATAAGAGCAGAGGTATTTATATCAGGGCTATTGCTATTACCATATTAACTACATACAACAAGTGGAGTATGTGTATGGCATAGCTAACATATCAAATTTGCCAGAGCAGTTGCTGACCCCAATAAACAAAGAAATTTAAGTTCCTAAGGCAACATGCCAGAATGCTGGTCAGAGATCAGTAACATCTATTCTTCTTGGGTACTCTGCTTTCCTTAATGCAAAACCCCAGAAGTTCTTATCGACTGTTGTGTCTCACTGTCTTGCTGGATTAAGAAGAAGAATGCAACCACATGTTGCTTTTCATAGCAAATGCAGAACTTCTGTGCCCTTCTCCTGTGTCACCAATGAGCTTGCTTTCTCCAAGGCAACAGGATTCACTAAACCCATATTTGCACTCTGCAAGCATAATACAAGCCACACAATCCTATAAACTTTTGCAACTCTGGAAGAGTAACATAAAAGAAATAGTCAAATAATGAAGAAAATTTCCAAGAAGGAAGACAATGGTTTCAGTTGCTAAAAAGATGCCCATGGAATTCCCATTCTCATGGAAACTGACCAATTTCAAATGCTATTGCATGTCTGCAAGTTGTACGTCTCTAAATTCAGGAGACCCAGATTGCATTATCACTCTTACTTTGTGAAATATAAAAGAAAGGTGCCTGTACAAGATTCAGATAGTATGAGAAAAATGAACACTTGGAATGATCTAATACTACTAAGATATTTATGCTAAAAGCCTACATTTTAGCTGAAGCCTGACCTACAGAGAAATTGAAGTTATCATCATTACCAAAATGGTGAAATAATATTTTTGGTCACGTTCCTATTTCATCACATTATTGTGATGAAAATTTCACATAGAATAATTTATGAAAATTTTCTGTCTCATAGAATATGTGTTACTTATTCTTGTCTTCAAGTATGGCAATAAATATAGGGACCAGTTAAAAAAAAACAACTCTTCCTACAAAGTATTTTCAGACTTTTTTTAAAAACAACTGCATGAACAAGTTTTTTAGAGAAAGGGTTGCTTCATTTTTGCCTATTGAAGAGATAAAGCTATCCTGATACCAATCAGGAAAAGAGATTTTTATATTAACTTTAAGCTAGCTTTGAAATGAAAGTTTATCCTGCAACCACAGTATTATGTGCACTTTTGTTGGTTTCCCTGCATTTTTAATAGATTTCATCCCATAAGATACAATAAAACTCTATAATTCATTCTTCATAGTTTCTTTTGCTTTAGCAGGTGCAACATGCATATAAAGATAATGACATCATAGATGCCTTTATTGTATGTTTTTATAACCTGAAAATAAAAAAAATATATTAAAAATTACTTTCCTACTTATTATAGAAATGGCAGTCCATTTCATTTCACTGAAATCCAAATATTTGTCATAAATGTAGGTGGTTTTCCTCTGGATCTCTAGGGATGCAATATATACATATTCACACACATGGCTACTCTCACAACTGGGATTTTGTCTTTTCATTTCAAGGAATTCCATTGCAAAATTCATTGCTGCTTCATTTCGTGTATTTTCTTAGCTGACAATAGAAAGGTTTTAAAATAGAAAAGAAAAAAAAAAAAGCATTAAAAGACACCTATTAAATCAATTTTTAAACACACCTTATGTTACAATCCACCAAATTGGAAGGATTGTAAGAACCTACAAATTACTGTTAAACAAGAATACTTTGGGGGGGATCACCCAATTTACATCTTTTCTCACCAAATAATGCAATTATAGCAATTCTTTCATGTCTATTACTGTGCTTTCTTTGCATTAGACCATTCCTTCTCCTTATCCTAAGTTATATACAAATCTTGTGCTTACATGAAGGCCTTCAGCAGACCTTTTATGTAAGATAAATAGACAAATCACACCTGAAATCCTCATGCAGAAGGAAAACAGCTTTCAGCACTTATTTTTCTTATTTGTAACAAAGGCTAATTAGAATTTCCTCAACCCTTATACCAACATAAGCTTAACCTTATTTGAACTGATAGTCCTAGATCTGAAGAATCATCATGGACTATTCAAAACTTTCTGAAGTTTTGTCCACCTGATTTGGCAGAGGAGAGGAGGGGATTGTTAAGTCTACAAAAACGTTCATTACTTCTCAGAACTGCACTGATAAAATTTCTCCTGCAGCAGAGGGATTTACCAATCAGTGAATAAAACACTATCTTTCAGCGGTTCTTAGGTAAACATATCTGTTACTAATTTCCCTGTTACTTTACCCTAACTATCAGCAATGCATATACATCCTATCTATTTTCGGTTTACCTGTAACAGAACAATAAATGAAGCCTGGGAGAGTTAGTAAGATGACAAACATGGGCTTTACACACAGACATAGTAATTTATAAATCCAAAGAACGACTCCACTAGATTAATTATTTTCTAGTGTTTGAACAACATCTGCCATTGTCTGTAAGTACATACACTGTTAAGTACAGCTGGCTAGAAAACCAACACAGGTAAAAGGTGGTGACTCCCCAGTAATAGACACAACAGAAAACCTACTTGAAAGTTCTATCACAATGCTAGATGGGAACTGTGGTTGTGTACAACAAAGATATCTTATGTTTGTTGTGTTCCCTGGCCAGGCTACAACTGCTGAGGTTTACCAGCCCCATCTCACTCAACCACTACTGCTGACTGTAAGAATCCCAGGCCAAAGTCTACCTTGTGAGACACAGTCTGTTCAAAGAACCTTAAAGTCAAGTACAGAACCTTCTGATACCCATAAACATAACTCTTATTGAGGCACGGAAGCAGTACCCTGCACTTTCTGGGAAATTGGGAGATTCTTTTATATAGTCTTTAATGTTTTTCATTCAACGCAGACAGTGGAACACTTGGGCTGTCAAAAAGCCCTAATGTTCTGCTGGGAAAAAGCTGCTTGTAAAATGGAAATGAGCAAGAGTTTATTTTGCGAAGCATTTTGGTGATGCCTGTTTGGATGCATCACCAAATCTATCGTTATCCTTTAGCTTGGGATTAAATGTGAAAGCAAGGGAAAGTAGTTGTCTAAACATGCTTGAGGAACCCTGTATACTCAGCCCATGCACAAGCCTCCTAAATTACAGCATATTACTAACACTGAGTAATTCCAGCCATTAAATCTGCCCTTGTGAAAACTTAAAATACTATCTGAAATAAATATGACCTAGACTAAAAAGAATTGCTGGCGTATGCTCTCAAGAATAAAAATGTTAAAAACCCCTCATCCAACACTTAAAGAAAACGTGAAGTATACCTGCCTGAAAGCACACATATGAAAAAAACAGACCTTTTTAATAAAGACAGAAAAATCTCAGCTATTGTAAATTTCCCTATCTGCCCTTTAAGCAATATTAAAGATAAAATCATTTTAGGGGAAGAAAATATAAAATACATGTTACATGTACATATACAGGTGAGAAATAAACAATAATCAATACACAATTTAGATAAAGAAAGCTTTCTGCATTTGATGCAGTTATCTTCTCAACAACTAAATGCTACAGAGAGGAAAAGATGGCATTCATCCTCCAAGAGAAATGACAACAGTTCACAGCAGTCACAGGGGAAAGGTCTGAGAAACTGTTGGATCAGGCACCTCCCACAGAGGCAGAGACAAAGAGCCTGGAAGCTGAGCAGAGACCACAAGGGCATATGCTGACCTTACCCCTGAGTCCCTGCCACCTCACACTCACTCCTGGGGAACAGGGCTGGCTGGATTCCTTCCAGCCCAGCAGGCACCAAAACTGATCCTTCTTTAGATCTGCTAACGTTGCACAACGTTGTTTATGCCCTATCGTGGGGTTGTCCTATCACTAACTTGCCGACATGAGAGTAGGGCTAAGATTTATTATTTCCTGTGATGACAGATACAGAGGAATTTTTAAGTCGCTGAAAGCCGATGAAAATTTGAAAATAAATGCCAGCGTTGTCTGTCATCAATCAAGAAAGAAACGAACAGCCCTACAGCCTGAACATCCATTTCAAATAAGCTAGGATAGTTCACTTAACTCTGGCAACACAACTTCCACACAGTTCAAGTAGGGCCTGAAAAAGAAAGCGTACCAATAGGAGAATGAGATGGTTGAAATGTGCACATACAGTGTTTTCAACTGCTTAGGTAAGATCCCCAAAGAGAAAAGAAGCAAACAGAGACAGAAAGAAGCAACGTCATTCTAACTGTGCATGTTAGACCAGACAACCTGCAAGATCAAGGGCCTTTTCTTCTCTGCTTTTCTGTGCTTTGATGCACCCTGAAGGGTCAGTTTCTCAGCCAGTTTTCCCAATTTATCCTTGTAAGCAACTCAGTTTGCAGGTCCACCCCAGCATTATATCACAGGAGTCGAGAGCACGAGGCATATAAACATTCCTACAAGCTGCGAGCACAATTAAGGGATCTTCATTAAAGCACATCCCTCAACACAATGAGGTGTGAGACAATTTCAACAGTTACTGTGATAATAAAAAGCAGAAGAGACAAGGCTATTACATCAGACACCAGGGGGAAGGTGAAAACAATCCAATTCTACACACCAAATGGGAACAAAAAAATTATTTGGGGCTTCATACAGAACATGCTGGAACAGTTGAATGTCTTTCCTTGGATTTGATGAGTTTCTAGATCAAGCCTGCTTAGATTTTCAACGTAGGGAGAAATTTCATTAGAGCTCCAATCTGCTCACACGAGGAAGCTAAGACTACTGAGATAATCCTAACCAATTAATGAAAGCCACGGGTCTGCATCCCAACTTCACCATCAGTTTGTCATGGCCCTGCAGTTTAAACTGGAGTAGGTGTCATGCTGGGCATCAAGATTTTTTGATTGTTGTCAGAACATATCCCACCTTAACCTCCATCCTCTGAGGCTGATTTTTGGCAAGATGCACAACTACATGCCGACTTCATTCAGATACACTTCAAGAGACATTTGCATTGTTTACTGCAGTCAAAAAAACCACCCAACACATTTCTTGGAACAGCCTGCATTTGCCCTGATCACATCATGCCTCTTTGTACAGCACAACACCTGACATCAGTTTAAGATAGCAGGACAGAAGCTGAAAGCTGTATCTTCAGACAAAGCAACAGTTTCATAAAGGAAGAAGAAAGATCAATTGCAACAAAAACATACAGAGCCTCACAACATCTGTAAGCGACAGGAGATAGATTTAGATGGTATCTACAAAACACACAGGGGAGACAAGGAACTGATGGCAGAAAGGAACTTACTTGATTTTACTGAAGACAATGTCAACATCTGTAACTGTCACGTTCTTCCCATCTATCACATGACAGTCCTTACATAGCTTTGACCAGTTCTTCCCATGCATTTCTTTTCCTGTGGCTCTTGTATCACCATGGATGGCAAATTTTCTAAAGGCCTCTTCCAGAGCACTCAATTCTCCTGCCACAGCCCCCTCGTGGGAGCTGTTTGAATCATAGGATAATCGTTTTGCTGCTCGGTCCTTTGTTGGATCTGAAGGAGACTTTGGAGGAGTCTTATTCACAGGTTTGGTTGACTTCACTTTATTGTCAGCCATTGTGCTACAAAGAAGAGGAGGGTAAACTCATTACATTAATTTGCACTAGTTAATTTTTGTTAAGCTACAGATTACAGTCCATGTCACAACGTATGAAGAATAAGTGGTCTATAAATTTAGCAAGAACACAGTGATCTCCACCATCAAACAACAGTCTATACACAGAACTATGTAACTTTCTGCCCATCTAGAAAAAAAAATTACAGCGTATTTAAAAAAAAAAAAAAAGGGCAGGGAAAAACCATTCCAAAATAGGGCACAAACCTAATTTCACCATCATTACATCACCCAAGAAGAGAACACTCACAGCTTGTTTCTTTTCTTTTTCTTTTTTTAAATGGTAATCACCACAGTCACTTTACTGATTTGAATAAAAGTACATAAAAAATAAGCAGACCTTTATTTTTCTGGACGGTAGCTTTTAAATTATTTTTTATTGAAAAATTAAATATTTTGGAAGTGCAGCAAAAACATTGATGTTATAATTCTTATGTTATACAATGCAAGGATTAACAAGTAACAAAGCCTCAGAAGTGCTTAGACAAGTTTCCCCTGTTAACAAAACCATTCATTTCTCAACACTGTTGGTGTGGTCTGCAAACTTGCTGATGGTGCACTCCATCCCTCTTTCAATATCATTGATAAAAATGTTGAACAGTACCAGTCCCAGCACAGACCCTTGAGGGACACCACTTGTCACTGCTTTCCATCTGGACTTAAAGCCATTGAGTACTACCCTCTAGATGTGACCATCTGGCCAATTCCTTATCTACTGAACAGTCCACCCCATCAAATCCATATTTTTTTCAATTTGGTGAGCATGGAGGACCATGTCAAAGGCCTTGCAGAAGTCCAGATAGATCCCATCCATAGGTTGTTTCTTATCTAGTGACAAAGTCACTCCATCATAGAAGGCCACTAGGTTAGTCAGGCAGGACCTGCCCCTAGTAAAGCCACGTTGGCTGTCCTGAATCATCCCCCTGTCCTCCATGTGCCCAAGCATTGCATCTAGAAGGATCTCTTCCATGATCTTCCCAGGCAGAGGTGAGGCTGACAGGTTGGTAGTTTCCAGGGTCCTTCTTTCTACCCTTTTTAAAAATGGGTGTGATGTTTTTAAAAAAGACCTTTTGTTTTACACTTAAACAAACACAGCATGTCCAAAGTACTCCTGTCTATTTTTAAAACATTCAAGTAAATGCTTAAAAACATTGCTCTGTCTTAAGCTTGGGGATCCTTCCATTTTGTTTACACCATCAGCACCAAGTTTTGGCCACCAAACCAAAATGCTAAATTAAACTTAGGAATTACTAACTGTCCCGAGAGTTATATATGCACCTATGAAATAAAGAAATTTTACTGGTTTTGTACTAGAATAAAGGGTGGGAGAGCTTGAAAATTTATTAAAACAGTTCATTAAAAAGATTAAAATGTAACCAATTCCCACGTGTATTTCCTTTGCCCCCTGCCTGCTCCCCAAAGAACAGCAATTTTACTTCAATAAACCTTTCTGAAAGCCTCCCAACACTGAAACTCCAAACCAACAAGACCCACAGTAAATAGAAAGCTACTACAAGTATTACAGATGCGTATATTTTTACCAAAATAGCATCTAGATTATTTTAGTTTGATTCATCAGGCTACACACGTTTTTTTTTGCTACTAAAAACAGCGGTGAGAGAACATAAGAAGAAAACAAAAGCACTGCTGGCACAATCCGTGTACAAAAGGGAATTACATTAAAAATCAGATCATGATTCTGTCTTGGAGGAAGTTTGACTTCCACAAGTAGAAGTCTCTTTCAAGATTTCATCACTTCAAATCAACTGGAGCTGGAAAATAGAACCAGAAATTTTCCAAACTAACCGGTGACAGACAGACAGAATGCATCAGTAAAAAGCAAAGTCTGTGTAGGACAGTAAAACCCGAAATTATCTCCATAAGCAGTTACCTCTGTAATGGGAGACAAGAAGACGAGGAACTGTTATAGTAAGGTATGTACAACTCATAACATTTTGCAATTTTATCTTCTGCCAAATAAACCTTCCAAGAGATTTTCGGGGATAGCCCCCCTCTTGCTCTTAGCAATCCTGTCAAGAAGTTATACTCAACGTGAATATCCTCAAAAGACACAACAATTGCACAGTTCACAAGCTATAAGCAAGAAAACCTCTGTGCCACTCTTTCTCATCTGAAGTTAGGAAAAAAAAAATAATAATAACCACACACCTACATTTCTAAGTATCTCCTGATAAAAATCTTTCTTTCGCCAGTGCCAGAGCCTTGCTGGCCAACTTTGCCTAATCCCATGTCACCCGTAACTGTAACTCAACTTTGCATAGCACAGCAGAAATGAGTTTTTAAAAGCAACTAGTAATTTCAAATTATCAGTTGAAACCCACACTTGAAAGGGTTCCGATTTTCTGAAGCGTGTGATTTTTTTAAATTATCACCTTATTTTTCATTCATATATACCGTCTTCCATATGATAGCTATATCTATTGAAAAGATTTTTTTATTTACTTTCAGTTACTAATAAATTAAAAATTTATAAACTCAATACAAGAAAAATGCTTAAAGGAACATATTGGCCTCGAGAAAGAGAGGTCACTTTTAGACTTAGCTCCCTGACACTAATAAATGAACTTTGTATTGGGGTGGTTTGAGTTGTTCTGGGTTGGGGAGGAACAGGACACACTGCATAGAAAAGACTTCAGTTTTGAATGTTGAAATCTGGTATGCAAAGCAGACTCATTTCAAAGAAATCCTCACCATCTAAAGAATAAGGTCAAGGATAGATTAAAACTTGGGCTCTGATGTGGTTGCCAAATACTGTCATGCATAATGCTTTTCTTGGTGAACCATAATTACAGTTTACTTGTTAAAAATCCCACCTAATTGCGTGAAATTTACTAAAAAGAAGCAACCTGGTTTATGAAAATACTGATCTAGCCTCAACTTAAAATTTTGTTTCATAACTCTACAGACAACACAGTCTTCAGAGAGATATAATCATTAATATACTATATTAGAAGGTAAAGAATTGCACAACACAGAATAGGAAATCAGGTTTTTAATGGGGTCAGCTCCTTTGACTTTTCTTAGTGATTAGAGGCAAGGAAGGAGATCACGCCATGCTGAAGAAAGGGGTATAGAGAATAACCTGTTTACCAAAAATTCAAGATCAAATACAGTTCTCAGTCTTCCTCACTCATTTTGTCCCTGGACAAAGGCATCAGAAGGTGCTTGCTAGCTTCTTTAAGAAGTAAAGACCAACAGTAATTTGAGGAGATGCCACAGCAGGGTGATAGGTGAAAGTGACAAAAGAAACTCTAAAATAACAATTCTAAAATTTGGCAAAACAAAATTAAGCCCCTGTTCAAAAGCATCAGCTGTGTAGATACCGACTATAACAAAATGTACACAGTTAGATAATATTGCATTTCCAGAGACAGCAGAGGGAAGGCAGGAGGGACGAGCCACCAGTCACATCCTCTCAAAATACTGGTTCCAACCAAGAAGGTCCACATCACCAAAAGCAGCCCATCTACGACGTTAAGAAAGAGGTATAAGCAGATGCTAGAGCTCAGAAGGCTTTGCAAAAGAACAACTGTCTGCAAAAAAACCCACCCCAGAGTTCCAGAAATCTATGGAATATTTAGACAACTAGGTGTTGTTATGAACTGCTGTAGTCTGTGTCACATAATATTTCTCTAGTATCAATACAACAATCAAACAACAATATTTGTCCCTTCTCTCACTCTACAATAGGTAAATAACACAGCATATTAAGCAGAGAGAGATATCTATACAGACAGAGATTAAGCTAGGGATCAAAACTGACTGATGTCATGGCTACTTCATGCTAAAATAGACTGAAAATGCAGCTCGGTGTTCTTAGCACATGCCTAACCCATTAGAAAAAGTCTTCTCATATCATCAAACTTCCTTTCAGCCAGAGAGACTACAATACACACTCATCTGCAGGCAGACAGCTGGGAGAACTCCCCTAGACAAAGTCACCTATCACTCTGGATTCTCCCCAAAAATGAGGGGACAAGCAGCTAGTGTTCCTGTGAATGCCAGCTGCCCACGCTGTGTAGCTGCAGGAATAGCAGGTACAGATAAATAAGCCCAAAGCCTCAGTACTGGCCAAATGTAGGCTTTTCTCAAAGTTTTATATTAATTTACACTCTTTCACTAATCCACATCTGCTCCAGGTGTCAGCATATCGCAGGAATTCTGGGATGGCTTTGATTTAGATTTGGGGAAATCACTGTTAGAAGCAACCCACCTCTCGGCACCATCAAGGAAGACCTGAAGACTTTGTAAAAGACGGAGTATTTTTGCCAATTTCAGCAACTTTTGCCACTCTATAGAATACACATGTATCCCTCCCTGGGGAAAATTCACTGTGGCACCTTCTCTGCCCGGTTCCCGAGAACTAACGTGTGGTTGATCTGCTCAGGTTAGTGTTGGTAAGAGAAGTTAACATGGCTGCCATGTCACCAAGAGGGAAACCAAAGCAGAGGGATGAAGAAACACGACTGTTTTGCTGATGGAGTTCAGAACACAACGTAACGAGGACCCTGGGACCCATACTCTACACTGCTTTAATTATTAGGCCACTTAGAGCTGGTACATGGTTGTATGGAGTGCTCTGAAGATCTCTGACTATGGAGAAAATACAAATACAGTCTCACTAGCTGCAAATGTATTAACCCAGTTTATGATCTCCACACCAAAAAATGCTTTAAAAAAAAAAAATCAACAGGAAACTACCAAAGATGTGAATGTTAGCTTTTTGGGCTACAGCATATACTTTCTCATCAATGCTGTCTAGCTTGCCCCTAGCATATTAGGAATTTTCTGTCCCGATAGAAGTTGAATTGCAGGTATTACAAAACCAGTTTTTAATGGAAGTCTTCTTGCAGCATTAACTGCCATGGAAGCGAATAAGAGTTTGTCTAAGGCAGCACAAAAGACTACTACAGTACTTATTACTGCCTCAGATGCAATCTGTTAATAGAAAGGGCAGCTTATTGTAAAACTCTTTGTTCTTTAGAATATTTACCAACCAAGAATTGGCTAAATCAAGGTCAGAAGTCCCGCGAACTAAGGAAAACTTTCAGTTCAAATGTTTTAATGGCAGAAAGTATTCAGGCATCAAGCAGACCTTTGTTCAGGAGACTGCTGAGATTGAGGAGTTTGGAGAAAAGATTCAATAGCACAATGGCACAGTTGCCAGGCAATAATGGTTTTACTATCATCTGCTCTTTTCTGTAATGCTCACCTTTGCATAGAATCATATAATGGTTAGAGTTGGAAGGG
>BJBW01008279.1:27412-38250 GCA_004320125.1 Scolopax mira
CTCACCGCCCTCACAGCAAAGAATTTCTGTCTGGTATCTGATCTAAATCTCCCCTTTTCCAGTTTAAAACCATTACCCCTCATCCTGAAAAAGAGTCCTTCCCTCTCTCTCCTGTAGCACCCTTCAGGCACTAGAAGGCCACAATAAAGCCTCCCCGGAGCCTTCTCTTCTCCAGGCTGAACAACCCCAACTCTCTCAGCCTGTCCTCATAGCAGAGGTGCTCCAGGCCTCTGATCATTTTCATGACCCTTCACTGGACCCATTCCCACAGGTCCATGTCCTTCCTAGTTGCATTGCAACTTGCAACATAACTCCACAAGACCCCAACTTTATGTTTACACTGAGCATCAGAGTCATCCTCTAGCTAAAATGCAACATCTGCAGCGCAAATTCCTCATCTTGAGCCCAAAGACAGTAGCTTGGATAAAAGAGCCCTAAAATGGAATTTCTGCTTAAGTTTGCAATCTTAGCCCTGATCCATCCTGAAGTTCTTACCCCCTTCTACCATAAGCTTCAGGCAACTATGCAACAGAAATTGACAAAGTCTGTCCTTGACTTAGTTCTCTTCTTCAGGTCTTTTTGCTGTTGTTTTTAGATAAACCCCAAGGTTGTGCTTTACAGTCACACCACAGAGCTCTGGCCACAAGGTAGAGTGGAGATGGTACCCTAACATTAATAAGCCACCATGATAGAAGTTAATTCCCCAGACAGTACTTCTGAGATCTCTTTGCCCCCTAGCAATTCTCTTGCACCTTTTGTCTCCGTGTTTTGTTAAGAGAAAAGGGCAAACAGGTAATCTGCAGCACAAACCTTAGGTTTATAAGCAAAGATACTGTTCTACTCCTGCAAAATGTTACCAGCAGGTTAAAAAAAATAAATTTAAAAAATCTTACAAACACTCTATTCCATTTTTGTTAGTACTTAAGCTAAGCGTGCAGGCTTTCCAACATTTTGTAATGGGGATTCAGATCAAAAAATTCCCTAGCTCATGGGCAAATTTCATCCAGCTAATCTTCCTTGTGCCCTCACGTTCCAAAGGGTAGAAAACACTACAGATTCATCTCAAAAGCATCTATACATCTATTTAGTTGGCCAAGAAAAATAGGATGCTGTATTCAGATAGCATCTCTCATGCATGTGATCACATCAGACATTTGAACAAATGCTCAAGAAAACAGAAAACGGATTTTATTGAAAACTCAAAATAGAGCAGGTGGAAAGGAGAGAGATGGTGAGGACAGACCCCTCACGATGCAGTTAGCACAGCCACCAAGCTGAGATAAGTCTGGTATTGCATAAAGATTTGAAGAACCACATTTTTAACATTAACAATTTTACTTCTGTTTTAACCTCAGAATAAGCTTCCTCTTTCTGCACCATTCTCTTACAAATCCTTTAGCCTCAACCTCTCCACACCTACACGGCTCCTCCATCTTGTCAAACTACCAGCCTTCCTCAAGATATTTTTTAGATGGTCTTAAACCTGAAAGGTAGAAAACAGGCATGCTGCAGAGAATTCTGCCCACAGGCACACACCTCAGTTGATTTATGTTAACTGTAACCTGGTTTTATCTTCCATTCTCCTACTAATCCTTCCTGCACATCAAGCATTAATAAGCATGCAAGTGTTTAATATGTCATTTTTATCAGACTCTGTTTCTGCACCGCTGGTCAAAAGTATCCACTGCACTACAAATAGTTGCCATCCAAAATTTCTTAAGATCTTCCAGCCAGCCCCAGTAAAAATAAAAAGAGAGCAACTTTTCAATGAGCATGAGAGGTGCTATTTTTATGAGTGAATTGGATTAATTATCAAACTGCGCAAGGCATTTGAATTTGTCTGACTGCATCTGTTTTATTTTAGGACTTGATCTATCGTCCTCATGTTTTAAAAAATGTTACACAATTGCAGTTAGAGGGAATACTCATTTATTTTCTGTCTGTAATTATTTATGTCAAATAAAAAAAGCAGAGACAAAGTACAGCAGATGGAATCTTTTTCCCACATTTTTGCATAAACATTCAAGCTGAGGGAAGGGATAAACATCTGGAGAAATGCAACATCCTCCTGATAAAATCCAACGCTTTAGACAATGCTCTTGAAGCTTTCCTTGAGCTTCCTTCACAGCTACCAGTAGGAACCAGAGTTAAAACATTTCTCTTCTGAGTTGTTTTGTTCTGAGTTTGTTCTGAGTGCCCAGTTCTGAGCTCTGGGCACATCTCTCCACACGTGATGCTCAAGTGAATGAGAGACATCCATTTTCTGTAGCACATAATAGAACCATAGAATTGTCTGTGTTGGAAGGGACCTTTAAGATCATCTAGTCCAACCATCAACCTAACTCTGACAAAAAAAAAAGAAACATCATTAAACCTTGTCTCTGAGCACTATGTCAACCCGGCTTTTGAACACCCCCAGGGATGGTGCCTCAACCCCTTCCCAAGGTAGCCCATTCCAAGGCTTAAGAACCTTTTCTGTGGAAACATGTTTCCCAATATCCAACCTGAACCTCCCCTGAAGCAACTTGAGGCCATTTCCTCTTGTCCCATGGCCTGTGACTTGGGAGAAGGGCTGACCCCATCAGCTACAGCCTCCTTTCAGGGAGTTGGAGAGAGCCAGAAGGTCTCCCCTCAGCCTCCTTTTCTCCAGGCTGAACACCCCCAGCTCCCTCATAAGACTTGTCCTCCAGACCCCTCACCAGCTTGGCTGTTACTATTCTATTTCCAAAAGCTTTTGCTATCCACCTACATAGTTACTGCTATAATATCACTTATATACACAACTAAGTTTCATTCCTGGTAACTTACATTCCTTCACTCCAAAGAACCACTTCATAAAATATCACTTCTTTACATACACATAAATGAAACACCCATATACTCCTATCAGCGAAAGTTCTATTAAAAGTTTCTCTTAGAACACACACATTCACCTGACAACACTATACAAAACCTCTTTACAACACTCTAAAGCTACGCAAAACCCCTTCATCTAACTAAAGAACTCTTAATTAGCTCTACAATATACTGTAATACCACTGTTTAACTTACTTACACAAGGTTTCAACTATGAAGGTAAAAGCATGAATACAGGCATCCATCACTCATTTACATACTGGTGAATTCTTATCGTGCATTTTTTTCCATTATGTGACTATCCAATTAGAGGATTCCACTTATTAAGCACTGATCCAGCCCATCTCATGTTGGGCTGTTATCTATTGTGGGTACATGAAGAAATAACCTGGACAGAACCATTCTGCAATTCCACACACAAGCCAGTGTCTAGAACAGCCCTCACAGAAGGAAGCAAATATACCATTTTTGAAAAGGAAGAAAAAGATATTCACACTGATAAAGGAACAACAAATTAGGAGCCTCAACTGTTTGGATGAGGTGTTTTTTCATGGCATATCAAAAAAAAGACTTGGGAATCACAGATCCCAAAAGACTGGAAGACAATAGTTGCTCTCCTCAGTAGTTAGTTATATAACTAATTTAAGGCTCCAAAGAACATGCTGGGCCTATCATCACCTTAGAATTATTTGAGTAAAGATTCCCCAACTCGTAACATTACCATTGTAGAGTTTGCTTAGCTTCATTTCTTCATACACTATACACTGTCCCCTCCCACCATCCCCACCCAGAGCAGACTACTACTTTGAACTTCCATAGAACCCATTCAAAATACTTCTGCAGAAACCAGGAGTAATCAAGATCCACTCCATGAAGAAGATCATAGAATCATAGAATGGTTTGGGTTGGGAGGGACCTTAGAGATCATCTAGTTCCACGCCCCCTGCCATGGGGGGACACCTCCCACTAGAGCAGGTTGCTCAAAGACTTCGAGATTGTACAGCAAGGTGATCACCTCAAACACCAGTAAGGCAGGGGGATTTGTGTACCACCTACAGTTAATAATATCGAAAGAACCAAGTTGATGCTACTGAGAGGGATAGAATTAGATCGAAGAAAAACCAAGCTAACAGAGATTTATAGGCTTTGAAAACACTGTAAGATTTAATAGTCACAAAGCATCACCTCCGAAAGAAGACCTGGAGATTGCATTAGAGCTACAAAGTCATGAGACAAGATGATTTACCATAAGAGGCTTAAAGAATTGCAGCAATGTAATTTGTCAGGTGATTGAAGTCATTTCAGTGAGGTACCCAAATATCTTTGTAGAGAAACTGCATCACATACTAAATGGCTTTTTACTGTCAAAGGTACCAAAAACTCATCAACAGCTAAAAATTCAGGCTGCGCCAATGGAAATTAGAAATAGAACTTCTTAGGGAGAGACAATCAACCACTGAAAATATTAAAGGTAAGCTACAAGAATAATGGCAAATACTTCACATCCTGACATCTGCACATCACACTCCATTTAATACAGAAAATAAACTCAGTATCTCTGAAAGACAGACTTTTATCAAATGTACGTTATCAGTTTCAGATAACTAACTGAAAATAACTAATGCATGAGTCAGATCAGATTGTCTAAAGATCACTTATGCTCTTAAATTCTGCTGCTTCAGTTTTGTCTGAATACAGAAAAATAAACTAACTTTTAAGTACAGATTTTTTTTCCAACTACCTACAGCCCAATACAAAATAGGAGGGGAATACCTGCCTTATTAAATCTCCTTCACATCTATGAGCTCCTGCAAGATGAAATGTTTAAGTACTGGTCCTTCTGACAGCGAATTTAGATGAGACAGGCAGATGCAAATTGTCTTTTAATTTAAAAATAAGCAGAGTCATCAACAATTAAAGCATGCTTTCGTGAGCAAGGCCTCTGAGCATTTGCATTTCCATCACAAGAATTTGCTTACCACTGATTCAACAGACCAGCTCTCCTCAACTCTGCATTTAAGAACTTGTTTGAACTAAGACTAGTTCAGAATCCTCCAGAGATTCTACCAAAAACTGTTATGTCCTTTATTATTATTATTATTTTCAGTTTCTCTGTCCTCATTTTGCTGAAGGCTCCAGTATTTGAACACTGACACACAAATATATTCTTAAGATTAGCCAAACTGGACAGGAATTAACTTCAAAAGATTACTGAAGGCAGCTGTACTGCAGATTCATTTTTGTCTTCTCATCTTCTACGTAACACTCTGAAGCTTTGGTCTGTTTACTCTTGGTTTCTATCCATGACAAGGTACTCAGGACAATATGAGGCAAGGGAAAGATGAGGAAAAAAAAGAAAAAGAAGAGGGAACTCTAAGACAACAGGCAAGAGTAAGAAAGAACCTAGGTTTCTCCACATCTGCCTTGGAGTCCTAACACAATTAGGATTCCCTCTTAGCAAACTGAATTGCCCACCCACTACACTTAATAACTAACAACAGATAAAAACTTCCCATCTGTTTTGATGGACATACCACTGTGAGCCAAGAAAAATGACCAGCAAGAAATCAGTCTGTTCTGCTCCACGGAAACACCAAGTCAGAAAAAGTGCCCTGAAACCTGAACAGGTTGTAAGTACTTCTCCTGTACCACATGCACAGGCCCTGTGTACTTAAAGACTGTATTTATTATCAGAATATTTTACCAATAACATCCTCTCAACATACAGTTACCTCCACTACTATTTCAAAGCATTCAACAAGGGCAAGTGTAGGGTCCTGCACCTGGGAATAATCCCACACACCACTACAGGTTGGAGGTTGACCTGCTGGAAAGCAGCTCTGCAGAGAGAGACCTTGGAGTTCTGGTGGGCAACAAGTTGACCATGAGCCAGCAATGTGCCCTTGTGTCCAAGAAGGCCAATAGTCCCCTGAGGTGCATTAAATAGAATGTAGCCAGCAGGTTGAGGGAGGCTCTGCCCTGGTGACTCCATCTGGAGTCCAGTTCTGGGCCCTTCAGTTCAAGAAGGGCGGGAAACTACTGGAGAGAGTCTAGTGGAGATCATCCCCCAAGATGATCAAGGGAATGGAGCACCTCTCTTATGAGGAAAGGCTGGGTCTGTTTAGCCTGGAGAAAACTGAGAGGGGATCTCATCAATGTTTATAAATATCTACAGGGCAGGTGTCAAGAGGATGGGTCTTCTCAATAGTGCCCAGCAGCAGGACAAGGGGCAACAAACACAAGCTGGAACACAGGAAGTTCCATCTCAACGTAAGGAAAAACTTCTTTGAGGGTACCAGAGCACTGGTACTGGCTGCCCAGAGAGGTTGTGGATTCTTCTCCTCTGGAGACATTCAAAACCTGCCTGGAGGCATTCCTGTCCAGCCTGCTCTGAATGAATCTGCTTTGGCAGGGCAGTTGGACCAGATGGTCTCCAAAGGTCCCTTCCAACCCCTACAATTCTCTGATTCTGTGAAAATTGAGCCTGAAGATAAAATGTTTCATATTGGATTGACGTAGATTATTCTTTTTATTATTTTATTTCAGCTTCCAGCATTTAGTCAGGTTAAATACATCTAAAAATCCCCCCAAATCAAGCCATTATTCACATGTCCCAAGAATACCCTTTGATACCAGAACTTCCCTCACAGAAGCGTGAGAGTCTTACATTAAGGTCTACAATTCCCTTTGCTCTAACACACGAGAAAGAGAAAACACACAGCTGGATAACACACAGACACGTACCAATGTATCCTCCCTAACAACTCCTTCTTAACAACACCTGCATTCCCTTTTTTGTACCACTCGGTGTCTCGTTCTGTAGTTTGGATCATAATATTTTGTTCCATGGTCGTACTGCACCTACCACGTTAGTCCAGGTCCCCGATCGCAGCTGCCAGACACTATGGCAATACAAACAGTAAGCAAAATATTTCTTTTCAACTAACTGGCAGAGGCACCTAAAAGCACTTATGCCCATAGTAGTCATGCCAGGATAGCAGAGAAACACCAGGGATGAAAATTATATACCTCCATTTAATTTCAGTTACACACTGCACAAGAATGGTTTTCAGAGGGTGAAAAACACCTCCATTTGTTGCTTGCTGAAAAGAGATCGTTTAATTTATGCAAAGGCAACAAGCAGTATGCATGCACAAAGAAAAAGGACGTGAATGTGAACACAGTCACATTCTCACACTCGAGACTTACATAATCAAAGTAGGCAAAGCAAGAAAAATACGATCTTATTTTCATTTGCATCTTAGCTTATCATCTGAGAGCAAGTTATCAAGTATAAACATTGAATGGCTTCATCTCTAAAGCATTCTGAAACATATTAAGTACAATTAATTGCCTCTACCTATAATCAGAATACACTGATCTTAACATAAACTGTCATAAAAGCCTTCCTGCCTCCCTCTATCAAAAGAGCTGTCTTTTTTTTTTCCCTGTTTTCTTTTTTCAAATTAAGCTCAAGGAAACTCAAGAAATAAAAATAACTTCCATCATATAGCTGCCTACAGAAAGTAATGGGAATGAGTGTACCTCCTATAAAAATTAAATAAAAATACATTCTTTTTCACCACAGTCAATCCACAGTTTAAAATGGGGCACTGAAACAACTTCTTGCTGGATGTATATTTTCATTTATAAAGACTTTTTCTTACATTTACAAGGGTCAAGTGGAAGCACCAGAGGAGATTCCTATGTGAACTTTATCTGCAATTTGATCCTTGCATGGCATGCTGTCTAAGCATTACACTGTACTATGATTTAATACTGGACACACACTTCAGCAGTTACAAATGATGGACTATTTAAAGGCACATGACTGTGACCCAGAGAGGTACAAAAGCATCCAAAATAGCATTTTATTTCAGTTTTGGGAGGGGTGAGTCTGAGTCGGAACGGGGCCTGTAAAAAACATACTTTGAAAAAGACGTGGCTTATCACTAGGGTTTAAAAAAAAAAAGCTATTGACATTTTAGAAATAGATTATATACATTCGATAAACAGCCATTCTAATTTAAGCCTGAGAGTATGGAAGATTATAGGTATTTCTCCATTTTTCCCCCAAATTTTCACAGCACTAGAGGAAAAAACAACCCCAAAACCTGTTTCATTATCATGCTAACACTTGCCAGCCTTCTAGAGTATGCCATTTAACGCTACTAGCTGAGAAAACAGGGTGAAGGCTCAGCGAAAACAGTCTCACATCATGCATTTCGTTTCAGACTGGGGCTTTGGGTTTGCCCCTCCTTTTCTTTTCAAATAAACAGAAGCAGTTATGCAATCCTCCGTAAAATCTCAAAGAAATTCCACCCCCTCGCCCCTTCCAAACCTGCTCACCGTGACCCTGCAAAACACCACCGGGGAAACGGCGTCGCCAGCCAGCATCTGCTGCAGGATTCCAAGCTGCCAAGGCTTAGGACATACACTTGTCACCTGGGTGCCAAGCTCCTTGTACCACCTTTCCCCATGGAAGGATTTCACCCGGGACAAGAGCTTTTTTACCCAGGATTGAAGAAACGCTGCTGATTTGGGGTTGGGGGGAGGCGAAGGAGGAAGGCAGGGTGTTGCGTGCGCCTTGTGTCTTGGCTTTCAAACCAGCTAGACCAATTCACCAATTTCGCCTGTTTTCTACTCTGGAAATACTGTAGGTTGGCTTTACACCCGCAACAGTCCACAACAGTCGTGTGTGTGTGTGTCCCTTCCCGCACCTGATGCTGCTTGGTTGTCATGGAGGGCGCCATAGAGGGGCGGCTCACGCAGATAAAACATCTTCATTCGAAAAATCATAATTTTTAAAAAGACAAAAAATAAATAAATCGCATTTACCCATCTATATTAAAAAAAAAAGGGGGGGGGGGGGAGCAGTAAAACCACCGAGCAGCAGCTGAGGCTTCGCCTGTCGCCTCCAGATAATGGCCGGTGTGTGCGCAAGGTGGATCTCTCCCCCCCCGGCTGCTCCGGGAGACGCCCGCGGGCAGAACCGGGTTCATCGCCGCCACCCCCCCACACCGGTGCCACCGGGAAACGGGTGTCGTAGTCGTCCGTCCTCCCCTCACAGGTTGCGCCCGGCGGCGGCGGGGGATGCGGCCCCATCCCCGCTCTCCCCTCGCCCGGGGAAAGACGCAGAAGAACGGGGAGGGAGAGCCAGGGGTTAATCCTGCGGAGGAAAGCGCTGCCGCCACCGCCGCCTCTCCCGCAGCCCCCCGCCACCCTTACATAACGGCAGGGAGGCGGGGGGGGGTACAGCCGGTGGTACCGCCACAACGGGAGCCTCCCCCCCGCACCTGCCTCCCCCCGAAACTAACCGGGCAGAAATTAGGCAGCCAGCGCGCTAAACAGAGCGGGGAGGGGAAGATGTGCGTGAAGGAGGAAAAAGCAAGAAACAACCCGCCGTCGCCCACCCCCAAAACGGGGGGACGACTCCCCTCGCCCCCTCACCACAGGCGCCCGACTCACCGCCGCGCTCTCTGAGGGGCGGCAGGTCCCCGCCGGCCCAACCTGACGCTCGCCCGGGCTCCGGCTCTATCTCGGCAGCCCCGTTCTCAAGCCGGCGCGGCGGCTCCGGCAGGCACCGCCCTCCTTACCCGGGCATCGGCGAGAGCCCGGGCGTCGGCTTGCCCGCCCCTCCGCCGGCTCAGCCCCCATAGGCCTGTCGGGCTGTCCGGGCCGCTCCCGCTCCCCGCCCCGCGGAGCCTGAGGTAATGAATTAGCGCGGGGGCAGCCGCTGCCTTCCCTGCCTTAAATGGCCGGTTGCGGCTGGCGGCGCCGCTGCCCGCGCCTCCCTATCCCGCTGCCCGGTAGCAGGTGGGCAGGGGCAGGTGGAAGGGGCTCCTCCTTGCCCACTCCCCTCACCGGGGACCAGTGACCTCCCGCCGCGGCCGGAGCTGGCGTCGAGGCCGGGTCCGGCAGCTCCCGCCATGTCCGACATCCAGTTCCCTCTTCCCGAGGGATGGTCACCACAGTCCCTCGGCGGATTTTGCCGGGGCTCCGGCAGGTTTGGGTCTGGCTTGCTGCCGGGCTGCACTTTTAACCGTGTGGTGTTGACGTAAAGTAATTAAAAAAGGAAAAAAATATCACACAGAAGGCAGGGCTGCGGGGTGCGCTCCGTGGTAGGCGTTCGTGAAATCCGGCCTTGGAGCAGGCCTGGGGCTGGCACAGGGGAGAGGAGCAGCCGCCAACCCCATCTGGAGCAACCCCAGCCAAAGTCTTGGAGCACGGAGACAGTTCAGAAACCTAATGGTCTAATTGCTTGCCTATACCCGCTCGTTAATTTATAACCAGCCGCCAGTGACCCGGCGGAGTTTGGTGGACCATAAACTTGATGGCTGCTGTGCTGGAATCCAGTTAAAACAATCTAAACTCCTCCCCTACTGAGGAGAATGATCTGGGAGTCCTGGTGGATGTCAGGCTTTCTGTGAGCCAGCAGTGGGCCCTTGTTGCCAAGAGGGCCAATGGGATTCTGGGCTGTCTAGGGAAGAGTGTGGCCACTAGGTCAAGGGAGGTCATTCTCCCCCTCTGCTCTGCACTGGTGAGGCCACAACTGGAATGCTGTGTCCAGTTCTGGGCCCCCCAGTTCAAGAGAGACAGGGAAGTACTGGAGAGAGCCCAATGTAGGGCAACAGAGATGATTAAGGGATTGGAGCATCTCCCTGAAGAGGAAAGGTTGACCTGGGGCTCTTTAGCCTGGAGAAGGCTGAGGGGAGACCTTATTTATGTTTATAAGTATCTAAAAAGTGGGTTGAAGAAGGATGGAGCTGGACTCTTTTCAGTGGTTCCAGTGACAGGATGAGGGGCAATGAGCACAAGCAGGAACACTGGAAGTTCCAAATATGAGGATTATGAGGAAATTCTTGAGGAATATGAGAAAATATGAGGAAAAACTTCTTTACAGTAAGGGTGACAGAGCCCTGGCAGAGGCTGCCCAGGGAGGTGATGGAGTCCCCTTCTCTGGAGAACTTCAAGCCCCACCT
>BJBW01008281.1:0-13272 GCA_004320125.1 Scolopax mira
TGACCAAAAAGTGTTGCATGAAAGACACTGAGACAGACTTAATGCACAACACTGTATTAGTGGGGTCTAGACGTGAAGGTATATATACGAACTTCAAAGTTATCAGGGGTATTAAAACAATGGAAAAGAAAGAGAACAAAAAAAGGAAAGGAAGGCCTCTCGCTATGACCAGCTGGGAGCCATTGCCAGATAATCATCCTCTCCTGCTTTCTTTCCGGTACCGCAGGATATGATAGTGACGGTAGCCATCACCATCCTTGATCCCCAGCACTTTGCACCTTCCTTTGGGACCTGCCCCAGATCCTGTAGGCTGTTCTCATTCACGGTGCCCTTCATGCTGACCGCTTAGTTGGGTACAGGCATTGCACTCAGATTGGCACTAAGCTTTTGTGCATGTGTTTCATTGGATAATCCTGTCCAGGTATCTAGAGGACCACCATCTATTTTGCTATACTCTAAATTTTGTGTTTCCCTAATATAAACTAAAACCATAAGAACAATGTAGGAAAGTTTCAGGATTGGCATTTCTCCATGACAATGGCAATTGCATCCTCTAAGAACCATCTGTATGATCAACATGTGGGCTCAAGGCCATGAGGGAAACCATGTGAGACTAACGGAATGAAACAATGAGGGAAAAAGTACTGCCCTGGCAGCTCAGGAAAGCCCTGCCACAAGGGCCCAGGTGAACAGTTACAGTGAGCTGTGAGCAAAGGCAGGTTCCAGAGCAACAAACGGAAAGTGCTCTGTGAGTGTTTACGATACCATGCAAGCCAAAATGTCTTCTGGCTAGAGATTTCTGTTCCAGAATTACTTTTTCTTCAAGTTGGAGCAAAAAAAAACCCCACCATATAAATACGCTGTTTTACAATTCTGAAAAATGCTGCAATCTGGCTTCCAAAGTTTCCAAACAACAAATGTTTGTATTTTCAATTAAATTAAATTGTCAAAACAGTCATATTTTCTTTCCCTGAAAATTAAATTTTAAGTATATTTTTACGACACTTTCTATTTAAACTAAAATGAAAACTGGAAAAAATATTTGTCAGTTTCATTTCCTCACTTAAGAATCAAATCATTGAGCTAAAATCAGCTTTAATGAAACAACGCTTTATGTAGAGAGGGTTGTTAACGAGTGAAAATATTGAAACATATCTTTGAAGCTTGTTCTGCATAAGCTTTTGTGTTGTCCACTAGCACCATTTTTCACTTCATGCTTCCCTTTAACCACCTGTATTACACCATCAGATACAAATTTGTACTTTCACATATATGCATGTTGGGTTTCATTATGTTGGATTTTTTTCTTCTGATAATGTCCTCTTTCCTTTATTCCCTACCTTCTTCTCAAGTTCCCTTCTCCTTTGTCTTACAATATCAGTTCTCTTGGACCACAGCAAAAAAAAAATCTCAAGATACTAATCTCAGCGGTGCTGGTCAGCTGGAATCTGCAGGACTTGGAGGAGGGCAGAAGCATCAGCTGGCAGTGGTGTGACTCCCGCAAAAACTGCCGGGCTGATGTCACCAACAGCTGTACCCAGCGGGCAACTTTCTCCATGTTTAAGTAGGAGCTCATACACAGATTATCTAGAAGGAATGATCTTGGCACCTGGCTATCATGGTGGTGGAGAAAGCAAACACTACTGCCCAGCAGCTCCCGTTTTCAGCACATGCTTTCCAACACCACGTGGATGTTGGAGGGCTCTTTTGTGGTGTCTGGGTCTAGGTGGAAAGAGTGCCCATGGGGTGGCCGCAGAAACACGAGCAGGTGGTAGGAAATGCTCTTCTCCTCAATGCTCCAGGTTTCACAGGTCTCATCCATCTTAGGGGCTGGGTGCAGCTTACGGAATAAAATGCCTGGTTGGAGAGTTGTTTGGACTAGATGATCTTAAAAGGTCCCTTCCAAGCTAGCTGATTCTGTGGTTCTGTGATTCCTCTCACAAAGCACACGGCAGATGCTCAGGAGGCTATCCATGAGCTCCCTCACCACCTTGCAGTGGTTGGGAAGGCCCAGCCTTGGAAATGGTGTGGAGACAGACAAAGACATGACTCCCTTATCCAAACCATTGAGGTCTTCCTCTTCCTTGCCATTCTCCTACTTCCTGCTGGAGCTCTCCTGGTCATTGCAGGAGGCAGAGGCAAATAGCATTTTTCTGCATAGTCAGTAGACTACAAAAACCAGGACCAGGACTGCTGGTATAGCCAGAAACTTCCACTGCTCCATGGAGAATAGAGTGTGGTCTCGTCTGTTCTTTCTTTCTGTTCAATTTCCTGAAGCAGGCGTGCCATCTGCTTATTCAGATAGGCCTCGCTCTCCTTCATTCGATCCGTCATCTCGGTTTCTACCACTCCATTGCTCTTCAGCCCAGGCTGGAGGGCCAGCAGAGCTAGAGTGAAGATAAGTGCCGCAACCATGGTCTGTAGGAGGTGGGAGAAAAGGGGTGTGAGCGGGGATGGCTGGGAGGGAGCACGGGGCTCGGGAAAGGGACAGGAGCCACCTGGAGCTGGGGGCTGGTAGGAGAGGGGGTGAGGGAGGTGGGAGGGAGCAGGGCCAGGGCTCGTGAGCACTGCACGTGTGGGAGCCACGGGTGTCCCAGGAAAGCAAAGCCTGTGGTGGTGACAGGCTGGAAGGGGCCACAGGCCATGGCTGGAGACAGTGTTGGGGCCCATCCTGCCCAAGCTGTCCTGATGGCCAGCCCCCGGCAGGGTTGTGCCCCGTGAAAGGGTAAGCTGTGCCCAAGGCCCCATCCCTGCCACCCATCAGCACCCCATGGAGCCACGGCACTCAGCACAGTCCCAAATCTGCCCCTTGGACAGAGACAAAATTCCTTCTCCCTCTTCTCCTCTTAGATTCCTTCTGCTGGTGCGCTACTTAGCCCTGCAAACCCACACAGTCAAGGCAAATGCAAAACCTGTCCCTGGTGCAAATGGAAAAGATCCTGTAGCTCCTGTCTCCAGCTACTAACGTGCCCCATGCAAGGGCAGGTGAGGGGTCTGGGGAGGACACACTGGGGCCCACATTTCTTGGCTCCCCTGAAGTTTCCCTGGTTCAGGAGAGCTGGTAATTTTTGTGTACATCACTATGTACACCACGATGGGGTCCTCAACTGCAGATCGTGCTTCTCAAATTTTTCACCTACACTACAGGAGTGCATGACTTGATACTCAAGACACCTCAAAAGCTTTCTTTAGCCTTGCTACATATGCCAAGTCTGACATGGGTGCTGTGCTTCTGTCAGTTCAGCATGTGCAGAGCTGTATATCCAATTCACGTCCTGTCCAAAGCCACCTAGAGGCAAAAAGAGGGAAGGGATGTAAGTAAGTGGGAACATGCCCTGAAGTCCCTTTCTATGTTAAGTCTCTCTTGTTGACATGGTGGGGACCTAAGTTCTCAAGTGGAGAGAATGTATGTTTCTCAGTCTGCCTGTGACTGTAGGCACAGCCACCCAAAGGCATTCTAAGTGTCCATGTGGGAGAGTAGGTGAGGTGGCCTGTGGATGGTTTACTCCTGCTCTGCCACCCTGTGAGATAGACCAACTCCCTTGGTGCTGGCCTTTGTTCTTATAGACATGATGGTGGCCTTGGTGCCTTCCTGACACTGTGCTGGGATAGGGCCTCTCCATGGCAGGGTCTCTGCTCTTGCTGTGCTGGTGAGAGAGCAATGTTCCAAAAGAGACTCTATTTCTGATTGGTGATGAGGTGTGCAGGAGGGGAAGTGTGTACTTTATAAGCACATTATTTATAGGTACACACTGTCTAAAACCACAATATGTACACTATAGGTGCACACTGTATATGTATATTCACTATATAACTCAATAATATTTCAACAAAAATGAAACTTAGAATCAAGCAGTTAAAAACCTAGAAGTCAGATGTTGTCGAGGTAGTGCTGAAGCAGATACCTGGCTTTCCCCCAGGTATGGCAATGATGCTGTCTATATTGTAGACGGAGAGGCATTAAGAATCTCTCTTTCTCTGAGAAGCTCTGAGAAAAGATTTACATTCCAGTCTTCTCCTCACCTTCAGCACCTGACACAGGTTTTTTGGAAAGTAGTTTTCCACTTAGAGGCAATTAGTTATTCTGAAATGGCAAGTACCATGCACATCACCTCCCTTTCCCTGCTCTGCTCCCATTAAAGATTTAACATTTATTCACTTTCACAGAAAGAAAATAAGTAATTCAAGGAGCGTTTTTATAGTTGGTATCTTTGAAATGTTTTTTCTTTCCTGTCTTGGGCAACAACAGTATTTCCCAAAGTTTGGGGTTCAGACAGCAGAGATGTCTAACTTTGTTTTCAATGTCCAGCTACATATGAAGTATTTGTGTGAGAGTAGCAGACAGGATGTGAGCCCTATGCCTTTCTGGAAGGCAAAGGTAGCCTGTTTTGCCTCCCATGACTTTCAGTTTTGCAGTTGATTTGGATACAGGTGCGTATCTAGAACAGTAATAAACATCCCTATTTAGGTAGCTAAATCCAGCCATGGTGATTAGGCATTGGTCTTAAATACCCACTGCAGCTGACAGGGCATGGAATGAACCATTTGTCTTTGTGACAAGACTGAGCATCCAGAGATTGGATGGGTCAGTTTACTTGAACAGTCTTAGTTTTAAAGATAATTTGTTTTCCTGGATCAGCAGTGCATTAGTTGCACCGAGTGAGGCTCATGTATTTATTATCTCATGGCTTAGTACAAATGGAAGTGTAAAGGATAATTGCTGAGTAAGAGAGACTGGCTTAACAGAAGTAATTTCTCAGCCTGCGATGGAGTTATGCTCAGAAACCTGCATATCCTTTATTTGCCACAGGGTGGAAACAATCTCAGGAACTCATCTCGTAACATAGCTACAACAGTTCAAATGTAATAGTTAAATACCCTATGTAAATAGTTGCACACATGGATGCAGATGCAGCTGATAACTTGAAACAGCTCTGAACTGAGCACATGAAACAGTTTTCAGTAACTGGCTGAATGCTTCTTTACACCCAAGAGGCTCCTCAGGTGCTGTTGCAATATAGTTTTATAAAATTCCATGTTAACACTTTTTCTTAACACATTAGATAACTATATGGAATCAGTGTACTAATGAAAGGAAGAAGAGCTGAGATCCACAAGTGTATTTAGGTACCTAATGTCACTAGGAATTTGTCTCCGATTAGATTTTGAATGGGCAAATTAGGACACAAACTGCACTTCTGAGTTCAGGCCAGAGGTTTTCTCTAATTGGGAAGATTTTCCAATGATTGAAGACAGATACATCTCTAAAGATAGTCTTTTGATGGTAGAGAGAAGAGACAGCATAACACACGTCCATTTTTTTTCTCTCTACAGACTTGAGTAACAGATTTGAAGAGATGCTTTGAATGTTACTGTTCCTCCCAAATTAGGGGCTAGCTAAATTCATTCGATTCGAGGAAGCGGTATGTGTTGCAGTGCTGGTCTGCTGCTGGCAAGCCAACCAATTGATCTCTACAATCTTATCTTTCCCACTTGCTGGAAAATAGAAGATTTGTGTTCCCTAGAGATGCCAGTCCAACAACTTTACAATCTCTTAGTACTCAGTTTGGAATAAGAGAATGTTTAGGTTTTGACAGAAATTGATCAAAAAAATGAAATCTTGCCTGATGCACTCCTACCCCAACTCAGTCTTGCTGCCTGTGGGTACTTCCTTCTCATCCTTTTACATGACATAGGAGTAAAGGACTTTTAATCCTGGAGTCATGTTTAGTTTTCTATTTTAAAGCAGCTGACATTTCCAGTAAAACATCAGGGGGGCTTGGTGTAAATGGGAACTTTCTCTGAGAAAAACGCAGATTAGTAACAAAAGAGTTAATCTGGAGTCTTTACAAGAAAAACCTGTAGCTTCAGAAGACTTCATAAAGCTCTGTTTTTAGTCCTTGTCTACTTCAGGGACACCTTGAAGTATTTTTCCCCCAGTGCTAACACCAGTCCCAGCCTTGTGGCAGCAGCAGTACAAGGAGCCCTTCAAGCCAATGTGCTGCTGCTGGCATTTTGAGGGCTGCACCGACAAAAGTTGCTCTGAGCAGAGTTAGGCCCGGTAAATATTTGTCAAGAGAGACATTTTTTGGCAAACCCTTTTTTGCCACTTTGCCATTCTCCTCCAGATACGTCACAATTTCTTACTCAGTGGATTTCCACTTGCATCCCCAGTGTAAACGCTCTCTGTGCAGTTTCAGTTTAAGGCACTGTGGTTAATCAATGTCACTTCAGCATCTGGAAGCCAAAGGAGGCTGCCGGGCCCTTCTGCACAGGCCCAAGTAGCTGCTTACTTTCCCACATCCCATAAAGCAAGGATGAAAAATGGTGACAAGTCATTAACAAGATCTTCTGTGTTTCATTTTATGGGTGCCAGCTGTTCCTCAGCAATCTCTCGTACGAAACCAGCAGTGAAACATAACTGTCGTGGGATGCAAGTGAGGACTATGCAAGCAGTGAGCAGCTTTTAATTAAGGACAGAATGGACAGTGCCATGGTGCCTTTCGGGCCACCAGCTTCCCAGAACTGGGGGTGCCCGGAGCTGCGGGGGATCACCAGGCTGGAAGACAGGGAGCAGGGCATCCCGAGGCACCAGGGCATCCCCAGCCCTGGAAATTAAGCACCTCCCTGGGGATGGGGCAGGCTGAGACCAGGCCAGGACGTGGGCTTGTAGATTGGGGTGGCCCATGGCCGGGCAGGGCAGGGCTGGGTGTTGCTGGAGCAGGAACTGACTGCCCTGGGGGAATGACATGGGGTCCTGAGCTATGGGCAGAGGGAGGGGAGCCCCAGAGGACTGGGCAAGGGCAGGCAAGGCTGATGGTGGCCCTAGGGGGCCTGTGAGATAGAAGGGATTATTCTGGAAATTGTGGAGGGCTTTTATAGTGAGGGAGGCCCTGACTTCAGAAGCAATTTTATAGCCACAGTTTAGATGACAGGTGAACATTTCAGTAGTCCATGACATCCAGTAGTGGCTAGGTGAAAGCCTGTATTTCCTTGGTAATAAAAATTAATGAAACTATCCTGAGTTCAGACAAGAAGGGCCAGTGGAATAATACCTATAATGTTAATAATCATGGAGTCAAAGTTGGCTCCATTCATTTATTTGGGGACTCTCCCCTGAAATCCAGTGCTAGTGGAAGTCCCCTTCTGCTAGTGTTTGGAAGAATGCCTGGTCTGGGAGATTGAGCCTCAGACAAACAACATTCAAGAGCTGCCTAAAATAACCAATAAGACATATGATGGCCAAGGAAGCAATTTATATCATAATTTTCTGAGTTTGCATCTTCAGATTGGGAAGAAGCTTTATTTTTAGTTACTGCTTGCTATGAATCTAGCCAGAAACCCAATTTGGGAGTCTCTATAAGGCATTCCCATTTCATGCACAAAGATTAAGTCATGCTTCTTTCTGTCAGTAATATAATTTGGATGAAAGAAAAGCCAAACTATAAGGAAGACCAAACGACCCCATGGTAGAGAGCAGAGGATCTTTTGCAACATACACTATCCAAAATGAACACAAAATGGCAGCAGCCTCCAGCGAACACTTGGAAGTTTAAAGATGCAACACAGAGAAAATGAAGCTGTAGTTTTTTCCAACAGTAGCAACATAAACTGTATCTAGCGACCACCTGAACCATCTGCTCCCCCAAGCAGCAGCTCTTAGCACAGGCATCAGACTTCACTCAATTCACATCAGAAAATGGCAATAAAAATCAAGGGGCTTTCCCTGCACCTCAGCATGCAGGAGTTGCAACACCAGGATTATCCACAGAAAATACAAAGATAGAAATTGTATCAGTCATGAAAGTCTCTGCAGCACAAGCCCAGTCCTGTTTCACACAAATGCTGACAAAACTGATAAGCACATTTTCTCCTTACAGTCAGAATTTATAACCTGAAGTGGCTGTTATAATGGAAAAGCAAATGATCCCCTAATACTCAAATCAATCTTGTGAGAAATAACCTGAATAATGAGTTGCAATTGTAAGAGATGAAATTAAGACAAGACCAGTTAAATAAGGATCTGAAGGAACAGATAACATTTAGTATGGTATTGGGAACCTAAATTAGACTTTAAAATGTATGCAGAGGCAGAGAAAGAAGGGAAGAAAATAAGGAACTGGAGCAGAGTCCTCAGATAAAGATGAGCCTTTTGATGAGTAATAATCAGATGCAATGCCAGATTGACATTATTTGAGGAAAAATCACACTTCAAATAGAATTTTTGATGCAAGTAGCTTTTAGAGCCTGGAACTACAGGAGGATTTCCATTTACAATATAAAATACTCCAAAATGCTTACAGCTCAAATCAATTTGTTGCAGATGTGATTAGAAATTGTCTGTAAGAACATGCCAAAGCACAAAATGTGGAACCAAGCTAATAACATCTCTTTCACCCTGTTGTTTGGTGTCTTACACTGATGGATGGGTTTTTCCCTAATGACAGTACGATGAGAGGAAAGTATCACCTCCATTTTAAAGGAAGAAAATGGAATAGATGACTTTTCTAAAATCACCTGGAACAGTAGTAACTAACTGAAAGCATTTTTTGTGGAAGAGGGAGATAGAGGATCCTGCGATAGGATCTTGACTACAAAATCAGATTTGAAAACCAAATAGTTCCAGCAATAAAACATCATAATGTGTACCACTGTTGGGTTAGGTCCCATGGGCCATCCAGGCTAGAATGAGTTTTCCTAGAAGTCCTACCGGAAGTTGGAGCATATGAGGATGGGGTTTATCTCACCTGACTGTATATGTCTACAGTATGATCATTTCACTGGTTACACCAGCTTTATATCCAATGGGGAAAAATAGGCACTTCTAGGATATGATTCAACTTGTGCTAAAGCAGATGACTAAGTCATGTGAGAGAACTGATGCTATTGAAGGTCCTATTTCTCTAATTGTCCGCGAAAAAAACCAAGTGGGATTAGTTCAGATCTTACCTCAGACACTTGTGCTGCAGATCTTCACAAGATGAGAGGAGTGTCTCAGGCACTGGATAGTGTAAATTAAATCCTAGGCAAGATGTTCTGGTCTGTATTTGGATTATGACACCACCACCCTACAACCCTCCCAAGTTCTCCAGGTGCCTATTTAGACCATTTTTAATTACACCCAATAATAACACAACTGGGTCCAGTGCTGGTGAAATACAAGAGGAAGGAAACCATAATCACTTAGACTTTGTCTGGAGGGGAGGGAAGAAGTGGGAGGGAGAAGTTTTGTAACTGTTCATGGTAATGCATAGTGCTTGATGACAAGTTTCATCCAAGTCCTCTTGCTTGGCACCTTAAATTAAGAATGGCCTAAACATTAGCAAGAATCTTAAGTAGTACTTTTCTGCATTGTCAGGGAAATAAGGATGACATAATAGATCTTCACTACTGTTTGCCTGTTTACTTATTCATCCGCTATCTACTTATATACCTAGTTTTCTAATGTTTGTCTATTTATATACTTCTCTATGCAGAGGATATTTAAGGGATCTCTGAGGTTATCTGTCACGTAGTGGCTGAGTCGCACGATTCTGTCCTGCAGACCATATGACTGGTGAACTGTGAGGAGAAAAGGCCATTATTGAGAGGTTAAACAGTAGAAATGAGCTAAGAGGAAGTTTCAAGAGATTGTTTCTGTCATGAGGCCAGTTACACCTGCTTTAAACTTTCCAAATAACTCCTTGCAACAATAAAAATCGAAGAAATTCTTCTTTACAATGTAATGGAAAACATCAAAGAAAAACTTTGATGAGAAAGGGCCCACTACTGTCCAGTTTGGAGCTGCACATCTTCTCTTCAGGAAACACTGATTTAGGAGACCCATAATATTACCTGTGTTTTGCTCTGACATCAGCTGGCAGTAGATAAGGTCCTTCTGGAACAGGGTTGATTATCATGCAGAACCTGAAAGATCTTGGAATAATCAAGTTTTCATAATCAAGGGCATATATTAAATGCATATCTAGAGACACGATTGTGTAACAGCTAACAGGCAGTTACAGATCAGTGGCTTTGGAAAATCAAAGAGAGGAACAAATCTTTTAGTTCATGTTATTATTATTTCAGTGACATTCTGTAATCCAACCAAAGCCCTATTAAAAAATAATTAAAGAAGTTTTTATCTTTATTGTCTTGTGTTCTTTAATTATTGTCATGGTATCTGCAGAGTCTCCCAGCTGAGGATGATTATTAAAAATAAAAGACATGGTAAATAATAAAGCGATCTTTAATAGCCATCTTTTCATAAACAATGAATCTCTAAGTATACTTAGAGGAGAACCTGTTGTGTTGCAAAAGGAAAAAAAGCATGAGAAAATCTTGTGACTTTTTCCCAACACGGTAGTGGCAGTAACCAATCACTATAACCTAGACCATTTGCCTCGCAGTCTTATTTTTTTGTGATTAGAATACAGACCTGAAGTGAGTCTATTCCTGCTATCGATGACAGTGTTAATTCACTTAAACCTGAAGACTTAAGACACTAAGTGAATATAAAGAAGTAAACTAATTCCTGCTTACTTTTAAATCAGCAGGCAAGAGTCTGTGTGGTACTGGATGAAAATACATGACTCATTGTGTACCAGTGAAGTTCAAGACATGGCTTAGATTCCACACACAAAAAAAAAAAAAGGCTTGCTAGGTACCATATGCTCATAGCCAGTCATATTAGGATTGGCTACCAATCAGCTAGCATTCTCACTATCTGATGACTGTGGTGCCAATAGATGAAAATGCCTTTTTGCTGTGGAGGAGTCAAGTCCAAGTCACAGGTGATAGGACAAGGGGTAATGGCTTCAAGTTGCACCAGGGGAGGTTCAGGTTAGATATTAGGAAATATTTCTTCCCTGAAAGGGCTCTCAGGCATTGGAATGGGCTGCTCAGGGAGGTGGTTGAGGCACCATCCCTGGAGATATTCAAGAGACAAGTTGACATGGTGCTCAGGGATTAGTGTTGGGTTGGTGTTGTTTTGGGTGTGGTGTGTGTGGGTGTGGTTTTGGTTTTTTGTTTGTTTGTTTGTTTGGGGTTTTTTGTGGGTTTTTTTATTGTTTGGACTAGATGATCTTGAAAGGTCCCTTCCAACCTAGGTGATTCTGTGAGGAAAAATAGCATTTCATGAGAGGTGAAAGATTTTGGGAAGAAAAGAAATCTATGTATTGTATAATTATTATATGTACTCTTTGTAAGCATGAAAGGGACAGAAATGTACCTGCTTTGCAAAATAAATGCTCTGCATTATAAGAGAGAAGACATCAATGCTTATGAATCAAGACTAATGTCTTGAGGATTACAACAAAGATCTCTATTTTTTTCACAAATACCTGTTTTATATATAATTTTGATACAATTGGGGACAATATCAGGAATTAGCAACACACTTGCAGGATACGTTTGAGTTCTGTGGGCTCAGAGGTCTCTGATCCTCATCCAATTAAGTATTTTTTATTGCGACCTTGTGTACTTTTCTCTCTCTTCCTTTCTTAAATTCATAACTATGTATCCTGGTCATAAGTAAGAAATACAGTTTGGTAAAACAGTCAGTCAGTTCTCTGAAGACTCAATATCTCAGCAAAGCAATATACATAAAGCCAAAACAGGAGAAGGTGCCAGACCAAAGTCATCCAGTAGAAGGGAGGTAGAAGCAGATTCTTTTCCAAAACACAGCTGTCTCTAAGTGCAGTGATAACTTGAATGCTTTTTTTGCGTAAGCATTATCATTACCATTGATTCTCTCTTTTCTTTATTCTCACTTTTTTTAACTTCTGATAATCCCTCCTCCAAACTTCAGTCCCAATGACAGTAATTCATAAAAGCCATTTGGATTAAATGGACTGTGAATGATTTTAATCTAATGATGAATACATTTCTCATTTCACTCCAGCCCTGTTTATTTCCTGAAAGAAAAGGTTAGAAGCAATTTTGCAGCACATTGTATTGTAAATCCTAATTTGTGTATTTTATTTCTATTGCAAGTCTATGGACTGTAGTGAACTTGACAGAAATGACTAGGCTCTCTCCAGAGAAAGCCATAAGAGCAGAAATGGTGTAGGGTTCTATCAAGTCACTACTTACACAATGTCCCAGTATCAAAATTAGTTTTGACAACTGTGGCTTCAACCTTCCCCTCCTCTATTCAGGGTAACTGAGCTGAACGAGTCAAGAGGATGCATTTGTTATTCTTCAGTCATGCAAAAAAAAAATCCTATGGGACAAACTATTTTCGGAGTAGTCTGGGGAAGGAGATGGTAGAAATCACTTTACAAAAATTTACTGTTCTCTTCTTGTGAAGAAACTTTTTTAAGGAATGAATCAACATCACACAATTTCTGCTAAACTTGACAACCTGACATGATCCAGCCACATATTCATACTCCAACCCAAGCCTTATCTGCATAAAGCCAGCTCTTGTTCTGTGTACCCCTGATTAAAAGGATATGTAGAGCTCAAGTTCGACTTCTTCCAGAGGTCAAGACAACCAGTTTTGACTGCTGAGAGCAAAGTCCAATAGTAAGCACTCTTGATGCTTTGAAAGAAACACTCTGAAATAATCTGAAAAGGACTTAAAGCAGCATGAAAAGCAGATTCAAGTTTGAGGATAAATGCAACCAAAGAAAACTCAACCATACCAGTAAAACCTCCTCTATCAGATATAAAAACAGGGAAAAACAAAAACAATTATAGATAGACCTCATGTAGAAGGTATGATGGTTACTGTTCTGCCATTCCTGCCCATAGCACAGGAAGTAAGGAAGGAAAACTGCACCAAACATGACTGGACAGTACATGACATTCCAGAAATTAATGAATTTAAGAAGAGGTCAAACGATTCCTGGGGTTCTAGTGTTTTTTAGGATGAAAGTTATGTTATAACTGGGACTATACCCCTCACATATAATTAAATACTAGAAAAACAATCAAATTTACTGTTGAAACAAAGAAATATAAAGAACAATAGGCATTTATGAAAATTCAAAGGGGAAAAAACAAACAGATGACCAGAAAGAGAAAATTATAGCTTGCTACTATTGCCGAAGAATAAACAGAGGGAGGAAAAAGCACAGGAAAAAGTCCGTTGGACCAAAAAAGTATGCCCCATGTATGGCCCCAATGAACAATTGTGTCCCTGTACAGCAATTAGAGCAATGGGGTTTTATTCAGTTTATTCAATCTATCCCATCACTGAAGAAAAGGGAAATAAATCATGCTGTTGCCTAACCTTTACTCGAAGGAAGTACCATTCTCTAGTGCCCCCTGCCCCTTCAGTTCCCTCCT
>BJBW01008282.1:0-57618 GCA_004320125.1 Scolopax mira
GCCATGGAGGGCTTAGCTGGCCATGGCTAGTCAGGGGCGAGGGAAGCCCAAGAGGCGGCTATCTGTCGTTGCAGGCTTTGCCTTTAAGACACAGCTTTCCCCACAAGCAGGGGGAAGGCTACACACAGGGTAGAGCTGTTAGCCCACGCCTGGGCTTAAGCAACTGTTTATTGGAAACACTGAGGGATCCCAGGGGAGGAGGAGGCAGAGCGGGATGACAATGGCTACTTTCTGAGGGGCCAGGCAGGGTTGGTTTTCTCTGGGATTGAGGGGTTCTCCAGCATCTGATTTAAAAAAAAAAGAAAAAGACAAACCTCTGTCACCCGACACTGTATGTTGTGGCCCTGCTGGGAATCAGACACTGCTCTGAAATTCTTCTTGCCCCTCAGCCCAGGGCTGCAGGTGGATTTCCCACCAGCTTTGCAAGCTCTAGAAAAGGTCATCTGCTGCATTGGAACGTGGCTTGGGAGCACTGCCAGCCCGGGAGCTGGCCATGTCTGCACGCCCCCCGCTCCACTGGTGTTCATTTCCCTGTTGCTTGTGGGGAAAGGTGGACTGTTTGCTCTATTTGCTGCCAGCTGCCTCCTCTGTTCAGCTGCGATCACTATTCCTCCTCCCACCAAACGCTTGAGTTTGACCTCAAACCAAACAAGCAGAGGACATAAAAGAGGAAAGATACAAATCCATGAATTGATTTGTTTTGGGAATTGTTTCCCTGTAACCCCAGGGAAAATCTGAAAAGTGTTTGTTTGGATACATTGTACTTGATCTTCGCTCTGCTTGTCTGCCCCTCAATTGATGAGACAGGAGGGGGTGATATTCTTTGTAATTGCACAGTTCAGTTGTTGCCCTCCTTTGGAGATAACTTCTTCTTTTTTTTTTTTTAAGAGTTGATAACCAAGAACTCCCCAAAAGAACTCCCCGAAGTCTCAGCTTGCAATAACAACCACACATGCCTAGGGTGTGCGGGCAGTTAAAATACTGCCTTTAGCCCCAAACTCAATTTCCTCCCATCTCCAACTAATCTTACCATCACCCTGGGGTCACTTGCCTGTTCCTGCTGGAGAGCTGTCTTTATCCACTTTTGCCTGAGCAAATGGACCAAATTCTCCATCACCTGTGGCATAAGTCCTCCCTGCAGCTTGTCCCATCTGGTGACAGGCCACAGTGTCACCTGCTGCCAGGGTGTAGACTGGAGTCTCTCCTGCCTGATGTTCAGGCTTCTCTCACAACAGCCACTGTAGTTTCACAGTCCAGGCAAAGGCTGAGGGAACAATGTCCCAAACACCTTCACTTCTGCCATGGCTGGAGGCCCAGAGCTATTAATCTGAGACTCTGCCCACGGTATTGATCAGCAAGCATTGACTGGGCAACGTGGGGCTGAGGGTCAGTGGCCACAGGAGGACTTCCCAGAAAGGCACCTCCATGGCAGTTAATGCAACCGGATGGTCTGATTACTTTGGCCTCTCTCAGGCCTGAGCCTGACCTTGAGCCCTCTGATCAGAGCAGTCATGTGGCAGTTTGCTAATAAGGTGACGCCCTGCATGGGCAGCACATTGTCAGGTGGAAGAGGAAACCGAGACAGGCCGAGGGAGAGGTTTACGAACTTTTCTGTCCTACCAGCCATGGATAGGAAGCAGCAGCAAGCAGAGAAGGTACAGTATGCCCACACTGCCATGATTAACACCCTTCATTTCTTCCTAGCCCCACTCTCCTTTCATGCTTCAGTAATTCCCCCCTTCTCTTATTTTTAACATTTCTTCTCCAAATCTTGATCCCGTAGTTTTTGCCAGGTCCTACAAAGAGCATTTTCTCTGGGGGTTCAGCACCACGCAGAGGCTTTGTCACCTTGCAGATTTAGCTGTTTCTTTCTTCTTTTCTGTGGTTAACTCCTGGGAAGAGGTGGGGGGATGGCTGTTTTCTCATTGCCTTGGAAATCAAAGGGCATGTTCTCACTGGCTTTGCATCCTCAGTGCACTCAGGATGCAAAGTCCAGAGTCCTGTAGGAGAGTGTCTGATTCAGTAGATCCAACAGAGAGGGAGGAGAGAGGGAAGTGAAAACCTTTAGAGTACAATTTAAACATCTTCAAGCTGAAGGATGTCCAACCCTGTTCACCTAAGAGGATGTTGTTACTCTTTTGGGGCAAAAATTGTCAAGTTCATTTCCTGGTTAGCTGTTGGGTTTGCTCCATTTTGTTTCTCCACCCAAGGAGACGGTACGGTGCTTTCTAAGGCTTTCATTCCCACATGACCTCATCAGACACCAGAAGCCTCTTGGCATCACCCACAATTTCTTGAAAAGCTCTCACTGTTCTCTCTCCAAAGTCTCCTGTAATTTGGCCAGTCCCATACTGGTACCACTGGACAGAGGTTCTCTTAATATAGTTGGGTTCTCCAGTAACTGGGAGATTCACCAGCATAAGGGCACATTACCCCAAAGCCTGCACATCATGGCCCATTCTTCCCTCACCATCACTGTTGATGTACGATCCCTGGCCAATCAGAGAAAAGATATTTTAATGCTGCCCCAAACCTAAATTCTGCCTCCTCAAAGTCCAAAAGGTAGTTTGATTTGGCACAAGGGTTGTAATTAATTTTATAGCCTCATGCTGCTGTAACGGAACAGTTTCTGACAGTACCTAAGACGAGTATTACTTTCACGACTCGCTTTCTTCATTTGACTTTGTCAAATGCATGGAAATTCTCAGCTGGAAGATGCCCAGAGAGTTGGAGATGTATCTTTATCCTGGCGGCATTTCCTCAACAGGGTGAGAATCAGTATCAGGAGATCAAGTTTCTTTTTTGCAGCTTTTCTGGATGGCCTGCAATGGTCTCCAGCGTGCCATCAGTAGACCTGCGCCTTGCGTTGGCGCTTTGTGTGCCCTCAGAGAGGTTGGGATGGAGACTCGTACTCGGGTTATTTGCTACCTCCTGCATATCAGGGGGAAGTTTTGTCTCGACATTTGCTCTGTGGTTTGCAGGCCAGGCCCTATGGCCTGCTGAAGCCGACGGCTTTAGGCAAGATCCCAGGCAGATTCCAACTTCATCAGGAAGCGTTGCCCCATCTCCCCGTGCCGCCGCTCCAGCAAACGCTGGACCGCTACCTGCTGGCTCTGCAGCCCATCATCAGCGAGGAGGAGCTGAACCACACGCAGGAGCTGGTGGCTGAGTTCCGCAAGCCTGGAGGTGTTGGGGAGAGGCTGCAGAAAGGCCTGGAGAGAAGAGCCAAGAAAACAGAGAACTGGGTAGGTCGGCACTCTGTCCCCAGGCTCTGGTTAGGGAGGGTGGAGGTCTGATGCACACCTCTCCACTGTCCTGGTGGACACAGGTACCTGCATCCACTGGTACCTGTGTTTTAATGGCATCACCTTAATAACTATGCGAGCTCCTTCCCAGGGAGATTTGTGGCAGAACAGGGAGACGTTGACCGTGTCTGTGTTTGCTGAAGCCTGTTAGCACCACAGAACCGCCCCAAAAAGTTGAAGGAAACCCTCTGCTTGAGCCCTGCACCAGGAGTCCCCACTGCCTTGCTCAAATCCCCCACTATTCGTCCACATGCAAAGCACAACCCCAAACAGTTTGTTTGCAAAGTGTGGGACAGAGCTGGGGGTAGGATGCTGAGACCATTAAGCCGGGCTTGGGTCAAAGAGCAGCAGATGCCATGCTTGCACGTTGCCTTTCTCCATCCCAGCTCTCAGACTGGTGGCTGAAGACAGCTTACCTGGAATATCGCCTGCCCGTGGTGGTCCACTCCAGCCCAGGTGTGGTTTTACCCAAGCAGGATTTTCTGGATCGACAAGGTCAGCTCAGGTAAAAGTCCTTTTCTACCTTCTCTTAGGGTTTCGGATGGGATGAGCTATCTCTGCTGGACAGGGAGGAGGGTGTTCATGTTGATTGGGAGAGAGAGTAATTATCATGTGGTCCCCAAGTTTGATAGCTGTCTGTGCTGTGCAAGAGGGCTGTGCAGATAAGGAAAGGCTGCCAGGCTGTAACGAGATTCCTGGTTGCACCAGATTAAATATTTCATCAAGGGAGAAAACCAAAAACTCTGGTGGCTCAGGCACTGAACACCTAGGTTTGGATCTTGGCCGTAGCACAGATCTTCACTGTGAGATGACCAAATCACTGGCTGGAGTCGTTGTTTAGGATTCATCTGACACACTGAAGACTAATAGGCACTAAGATTGTGTGTGCAGTTAAAGGAGGTGTAAAAAGTAGCCCAGGCACGTCAGGGAGACCAACCAGAAATGCCTCTGGAGTTTGCTAGTTTAAAGGAATGGGGGAGTCTGCTGCAGGGGACTTCCCCTGCTGTGTCGTTTCACTTGTGATTTAAGGTTTGGGAAACTTAACAGTGACCAGCCTCTCTAGGCTTTTCTTGCAATCAAACCCTGTCAAGTCCTCTCTTCCTTGTGGCCTCCCTTTAATTTTTAACCACCACTAGGAGAGCATTAAATCCACCTGCAAAACTTTAACCTTGACCTTTACAGAGGGTTACCTTTGCTACAGTTACAGTCATGGCTGCTCCCACAGAGCAAAAGTACCAGCCCTGGGAGCAGATAGGCTGAGAACAAATCCCCCCCTGCAGGGATAGCACAGGACAAGACAAACATCTTTGAAAGCTCTTTCTCCTATTATTCACTCCTAAATTATCCAAATAGAAGATAAGATCTGGAGCACTCCCAGCACCCCGAACAGTGGAATCGAGCAGCCGCGTGAGAATCTGGGTTCCCGTGTAAAACACAGTTTACACGTGTGTTTGTATAGTTTGTGGCTGCAGAAAAAAGTTTGAGAGTGTGGGTTGAGACTAAAGCTTCAGAAAGCAAGTTTAGAAAGGGGAGTTCTCCATTCCTTAATCTCTGGCAACACTGCTGGCTGAAAGCTTTCCCTTGTCTCTGCTCCCAGGCTGGTTGCTCTCTGGAAGGGAACACAGGCTGTCTCACTGTTGTTTCCCAGCTGTTTTAATACCTCAGGCTATGCAATAAGGCTGTGAAATTTTCATGGAAAACTACTTTGCAGGATGCCTTATTTGTTTAACAGCCCTTATGTTCCTGAAGTTACACCCTTTGATCTTTACTAGGGATGGGTAGGCTGAGCAGATCTAGATGACACTGCCTGCAAATGCCAAATGCTCACACCACTTTAAAGCCTTTGAAGCTCAGCTGAATCCAACCTCTTGTCACAGTGACCTCCTCCCTCCTTCCTCCCACGTGTGGGTGGGAGCTCCCAGGTCAGAGTAGGCCAACCTGTCACTCCCGAGCTAAGCAGTTTGATGTGGCTTGTCACAGCCTCCCTCCCCGCTGGGAGTTGGCATTTGCAGTGTTTATATCAATCTGGGTAAACACAACGCCTCGGTGGCAGCATGCAGCATGCCCACATTTGTTTCAGATCCCTCAGAGCCAGAGGAATGCTCTTAAGAGATGCATTAGCAGAAGAACATTCATTGGGTAGGACCTAAGTAAGGCAGCAGTGGTGAGTCTTGGACACAGGGAGATCCAGCTGCACCTTGTCTTGAAACTCAGAGGCTTCACATGGCCAGGGAAGGCCAGAAATTCCCTTTTCTCAGTGTTGTTTTAATGCTAAGACTCAGCACTAGGATGTCACAAAATCACAACACATCAGTAAAAAGTGCTGCTGTTACAGGGTCATTTATGCATCTGGACTGAACCCCACTATCTTGAAAGTTGTCCAGAGTTTCTTGGTTATACAGTAAGATAGATAAAGTGCCACGTGGTAGGACAATCCAGCAATCTCAAATCACAACACCTGTATCAGCTCACCAGAGATGGGCACAACAAGAGCTTGGCAGAAGAAAGCTCTACGGAGCAGAGAGAAGCTCTGCTAGCCCTCCACAGCTAGTTCCTCAGCCCCTGATGTTCTGGGTTTGAATTTTAATTTGTTACGTTTGATGTTTTTCCAGGTTTGCTGCCAGACTGATCGAGGGCATCCTGGATTTCAAGGCCATGATTGACAAGTAAGTTAGAGACCCTCCTGACTTCTCATGTGTTCCTTGCTGTCATAGAAAGGCTGAGCCTAGTCAATAAATCTCCCTTCCAAATAGAAAGGCAAGAGAACACAACACATGTTTGAAAAGAGATATTGTAATCAACTTCACCACTTGCTGCCAAGGTAACTACCACTGGAAAAAAGCAAATTTACTTTTCTTTCTTAGTGCTCTTTGTTTATCTTAATATTTTCATTGGCACACGTACGTGCTTAGAAGGAGTGAACTTGACTGACAGTCCTGTGGAGCTACATACTTTTGTTTGCCCACAGAACAAGTTACAGCTCAGGCTGCAGGAATTTGTTTCTCTTGTTTTGGGTTTCTGGTGTTTCTCATCTCCCAGTTAGACGGGATAAGCTCTAGAGGGACTTGTTCCTCCCTACTCTTTTTCTTCTGATCACCAGCAAGCCTCTGCTCAACACTCCTTATTTATGTTCTAAAAATATGTTTACCAACACATTACCAACATCACACTTTTACATCCAAATTCACATAGGCTCAGAGCCAGTCATGAGAAGGGCAGTTGGAATATGACTGCTCAAGTGATTGATTGAGTCCCAGTCTAGTTCAGGAGTTATAGATAGCACAGCAGACACCACTCAGAATTACAGCCAAAACCTTCTTTCTGCCATTTCACTTGAAACAATACATCTCCCAGTATATTGTGCCCTGGATTCTTCTCTACAGACAGCATGGTCTATGCTAAGCTATGTAGTAGGTCAAGAGATCAGTTTCTCTAGTGTTACAGAGAGGATAGTGGTTTTTCCCTTCCCAAATGAAAGGCCAGAAGACAGACATTTTTTGTAGCCCCTGCTAAGAAAGCTGGTAGGAACAGGGAAGGACAGACCCATTTTTATACCACCAGCCCCAACACATTTAGGTCTTACTGAAGCGAGTGACAGAACTGCATGGCTTAGCCCGTGCCTGTTTTGTGTGGGGAGCACACACCTTCTCATTGGACTGTTTTCTCTCCCCATTCTTTCTTACCTTGCTGTGTCTCCAGTGAGACCCTGCCAGTGGAGTACATGGGTGGGAAGCCCCTCTGCATGAACCAGTACTACCAGATCCTCTCATCCTGCCGCATTCCTGGGCCCAAGCGGGACTCCATTGTCAACTATGCCAAAGGCAAAAAACAGTCCAGACACATCACAGTGGTTCATAACTTCCAGGTACGGCAGCTCCTGAGCTTTTGAGGTTTGTTGAAAGGCAGGTGTCTCTTTCAGTTAGCTGTAGTCCCAAGGAAAGGCAACAGAAAGTCTCTGCCCACGAGGTTTGCCTCATCAGAAATTCATTCCTGCTTCCTTGGCCTTAACTGGCCAACAGCTGGGAGTGGTGTGTGTGAGCAACAGACTATGAGGAAGAAAAACCCTTTCTTCCTCTGTTTCTTATCCCTGTAATTCCTGTCTCCCAAAGTTCTGAGATCATGTCTGGAATTGGAAATTGCAAGTGGAAATTGGATAACAAACCCTGCCTCCACAGCTGAGTCTCAGAAATAGGAATTCCTCATGTGTTTTGGCCCTCATTACCATGGTTTCTGAGCTTCTTAAAACCTGCACTGTATTTATGCCCTGCAAGGGAAGTTGGACTTGGGTCTCTCAATTCTGAGCATCCTTCAAAGGTCTGCTTACAAGCTGGGTTCTTAGGTCAGGTCCTACCTCCTCAAAGTGGCTGTTCCCTATTTCCAGGGCTGAATAACAAAGATCTTCTCTTACGTTCGGTTTCTGTCTTTGTCCGCTCTTCTCACCTTCAGTTCTTTGAGCTGGATGTTTATAACAGTGATGGAAGTCCTCTTACCACTGACCAGCTCTTCATTCAGCTGGAGAAGATATGGAACACCTCCCTCCAAACAAACAAAGAACCTATTGGCATCCTCACCACCAACCACCGGAACAGCTGGGCAAAAGCCTACAACAACCTCCTGAAAGGTCTGTAGAGTCCACAACATGCAAGTGCTACAAACACCACGAATGCTTGAATGAGCGACCTCACCCCTGTGCTTTGCTCAGTTCTTTACTTTGGAAGCTTGTTCTGAACAGAAAACATGAGCTTCCACCTCAAAGAAGCAACTTGATTTCATTGCAAAGTATTGTTAATTCTGTTTTGGAAGCTACACAGGTAACGTCTGAAGCTTGGTTTGTTAGACCTGAAATCCTAGAGTTTGTTGCCTTGCAAATGGGTGGGATGTAAGAAACATGACAAAAGGAGGGTGAATGTAGCATACTCATATCTGTAACAGCCCAGCTCTGGCTACAATTTTAATAATCATACACACCCCTAAATGACCAGTATTGCGCTGAGATACAATGGGAATCCAGCAGGGCCCTTCAAACCTGCTCTTTCAAATTTCAGTTTCCCTCCAATTAAAAGGTGAGGTTTTTCAATTCCCCTTCCTTATTTGCTGTTCGTTTCTCTCCCAGATAAGACCAACAAGGAATCTGTACGTACGATTGAGAAGAGCATTTGCACCGTCTGCCTCGATGCGCCCATGCCCCGCGTGTCCGAGGACATCTACAGGAGCCGAGTGGCCGCCCAGATGCTGCACGGCGGAGGCAGCCGCTGGAACAGTGGGAACCGATGGTTTGACAAAACCCTTCAAGTAAGTGCTGATGGTCTAAAGATGCTGAAGACAAGGGTCTGGAAGGAGATGCTTTTTCCTGAGACTACAAAAGTCCGTGAAATCCCCAAAAATTTTCACAGGAAGTTTTTCCTCGTATCAAAGAGAGTGGAGAAAGAAGGGACACAAGGCGTGGTGGCTGACAGTGTGAGATCTTATGGCTTCCTTTGCAGTCACCACAAAGCACTCATTCCTGCCTCAGGGACTTTTGTTTCTTTTACTCCTCTGCCCACGCTTACTCAGTGTAGCAGTTCTTTGTGTTCCTTATAAATCAATTTTCTGCCTGTGGTGAACAATGCCTCGTCTGCTTGGAGGCAGCCCAAGCGTAGGGAGGTCTGTTCCTTGTCTCTCCCTTAGGCTTGTCACTTCTGTTTCTGCCAGGAGCTGCCCAATGGCTTTTTTGTTTTGGTTTGGGTTTTTTTTTTTTTTTTTCAAATATCAGCTGCCATCCCACGGCATTCCTCTGATCTCTTCTGCATTCAGTCTTGTCAAGAGCCTTCAACAACAGCTGCTATTTGAGCTTCTCCTTCATTAGTTTGTATATCCTGGTTTGTGGATAGTAGCAATAGTGCTTTCAAAAACTCTTCTCATAATGTTTTCAGCTATTTTATTCCTATTTAGAACTCTTCATTGATGGGATGAAGCTTAGATGTTCCAGCTAGTTGAAAAGTAAGGGTAAGCCAGTACATGGCAATATTATTCCTGTATTATGCGTCCATCTAAGTACATCAAAACACTTATCCAGTTAAGTTTGCAAAACTGTACCAGTGCTACGAGATCTTCTAGGCCTGCTGAAAGGCATCCATTGCTGTTCTGCTAAATGAGACCTTTGTGTGACCTTTCCAGGGTGCAAGGACAGGCTCATACTAAGATATCTCTGGGTAGCTCCCACTTCTCACCCTGGATGTCTGTCTCCAACACTCTCCTCTCATGCTTCTCTCCTAGTTCATCATTGCTGAAGATGGCTCCTGTGGTCTCGTGTACGAGCACGCTCCCTCAGAAGGCCCGCCCATTGTTGCTCTTCTGGATCACATAGTGGAGTACACGTGAGTCCTGCTTCCTCTGCTTTTCCTCAGCTTTGGAGAAGAACCTGCCACCCTCTTCACAGCTCACACCGTAGGAATTAGTTCTGGAGAGAGGGCAGTGGTGTGTGAATTAGGTATTACAGTTCTTGTACTCGTGAAGGGAAGTGAGTGGCCAAGCTGCTCTAAGAAGTTTTGCTACTGCTTCCATCCTCAGGAAGTTACAGAGTTAAGAGGACTTTTGCCTGGGAGAGGTGTTTCTTTGGGGCAGAAGGTGCAGAAGACGTTTCATTCATACCCTTCAGAAAACACTATAAGGCACTGTGAAGAATTTTTCAGCCTGTGAATAACATCACAAGGTGTTAGTGAAGATCCGTATATTTCTACCTGGGCCCCGGTGTGCTCAGCTGAGCCTCATTAAAGGTCTGGTTAAACATAATCATTTCTCTATGCAGGAAGAAACCCGAGCTGGTGAGATCACCCATGATTCCTCTGCCAATGCCCAAAAAGCTGCGGTTTAACATCACCCCAGAAATCAAGAATGACATAGAGAAGGCAAAGCAGAACCTCAACATGTAAGTATGAAGCAATGGAGAGGCCTGGTGAGTGATTGAGGGAATAATTCATGTCCCCCTTTGCAACATGCCAACATGCCAGATTTAAGTAAGGCTTCCTCCACTGCAGTGATTTCTTGGGTCAACAGCATCAAACCCAGCTGAAAAGCACACTAAAACTGCTGTCCAGGAATAAAGTCAAAAGTGCTGGAAAAGGGTAATTACCAATCCATCCGACTTACTGAGAAAGAGCAAGGCTTTACTGGATCTAACTGGGGATACTGGAGCACAAACACACACGCACTCATCTAACCTGGTGAAGATTTTCAGCAATGGACAAAAAAGCTCCTCTCTGTGGCACTGCCCAAATAAATCTGTGTGATGGAGCTCTCTGCCCCTGCATAGGCCAGTTCCACATACCCTGTTCTCTCTGAGCCTTGTGAAAACAAGTCCATACCTTTATGTTACAAGAACAAGCAACAGGCAAATGAACACTTCCTCTTTCTTTCCTTGCAGAATGGTCGAAGACCTGGATATCATAGTCATGGTCTTTCATCAATTTGGGAAAACCTTCCCCAAGTCAGAGAAGATAAGTCCGGATGCTTTTATCCAGCTGGCCCTGCAGCTGGCATATTACAGGTAAGACCACCAATAAGTAGCCTCTCAAATACTTCACCATCAAACTCAATACATAAGCTTGATAAAGGTGTCCCAGACAAGTCTCTCACGGGCTGCTATGGCCTCCTTCCCAAGTTCCCATGTTTTCCCCATCCACTGGGACTGACCAGGAGATCTCACTTGAGGCAGCTGCCAAGTCCCAAGTGAGATTCACCCTTCTGTGTGTGTACAATCCCAGTAAAGAAGCATCAGAGGTCAGCTGTCAATGGGACTCACAGGAAGTCTTCCCCTTCCCCCTAGTTTTTCTGCTTCACAAGAGGCCTTTCTTTTCAAGACAAACTCACCTCTCTGACTTTCTTCTCCACCCCTCAGGATGTATGGCCATGCCTGTGCCACCTATGAGAGTGCTTCACTAAGGATGTTCCGCCTGGGCCGCACAGACACCATCCGCTCCACTTCCATAGAGTCTCTTCAGTTTGTGCAATCAATGGACAGCCCTGACAAATCGGTGAGGATCTCAAAGAAGTGGAGTAAGAGGACTCCACTCCAGAAAAAGAGGAAAGCTGCTTATTTAGCTAACCCTCTGTCAGCTGGTTGCAGCCAAGCGGAACCGCATCTGATGTGAACTTGAGCTAAACCATAGCTTGGAGTAGAGTTACACACCTTGGGTTTCATTTGGCTTTCTTTTCATATGTACTGAAAGCCTGGGAAACAAAACATGGATATCTCTAATCCCTCCAGAAAGAAGTATGTCCCTTCTGAAAGTCTGTTTAGCAACACAAACTATGTTCTGCTACTGATGGATGGAGAACTCCATTCAGAATCAAGTAACACAGCCAAACAAAATCATTGTAAAATTAAATCTAATACATCTAAAAATTAGTCTAGTATAGACACCAAGGTAGAGATGCCCTTCATCCTAGAGGAACAGCCAAAATGAGATTTTCCATTCTGCATAAAAATTTACAAACAGATCTATGTGTTCTCAGGACCAGGAGAAAGCAGAGCTGCTGAGGAGAGCTACCCAGGCCCACAGGGAATATACTGATATGGTGAGTGCCCTCTACACAGCCAAACTTGGGGTTTTACATCACAAATGAGGGTTCTGGTGAAAGATGAGACCTTCTCTGCTGACACAGCAATTAATGAGACCTCCTCTGCTGCCATTAATGCCAATGCATAGGTCTGACTCTGACCTAAGAGTGCTGTAGACCACAGACTGAATGTTTTTTTCTCCAGCCAGTGCTTTAAGTGTCCCTTGTGACTTACCAAAAGGAGAGAATCAAATATGAAAATAGCTTAGTTCTCGCTGTCGCCATTACTGATTAATGCCAAAGTTGCAGGAGGACCTCTTAAACCAGAGGGAGCCCACAGGCAGGGACTGAAAGGTTGATTCCACTGTGTGTTTAACTTCACAGCCCTTACAAACAAGAGCACCTATTGGTCCTGAGGGCAAGATTATAGTTTCCTTCTAACATTAAACATTGAAAGATTTTTTTAGAAGTTATTTTTACTTTAACCCAAAGAAATTAATAGTTTTGTTTGCTTGCCTGCCAGACAGCTTTCATCAAGTCTTCCTTCCTTCCTTACAGGCAATAAGGGGCAATGCAATAGATCGCCACCTCTTAGGCTTGAAGCTTCAAGCTATTGAGGACCTGGTGAGCATGCCCGAGCTGTTCATGGACACGGCCTATGCTGTTGCAATGCACTTCAACCTCTCAACCAGCCAGGTAGGCCTCACTTGAGCAAAGACAGAAGCACACGTGCTCCGTTTCCTCTCTTCTCCACGTTTCTCCTTCATTCCTTTCTGTTAGAAACTAATCTTCATTTGGGGGACAAACTATTTAAGCCTGCTGCCAATCCTATAAAGCTGCAGATCTGATCTTAGAGCTGACACAGTCCCTCTCAACCCTGTAAAACACCAGCATAACCAAGGCCAAGGTCACCCGAAGTGAGTGGTGTCTACCTGCAAGTGGTATCAATTGCAGTTAGCTGCCAGAATGGCTTTACACTCACCTGCTGTGCTGTGATTCTTACTGATGCAGTTCTGCCTGTGACTTGTTACAAGCTTGTCTTGAGGAGAAGAAATACTCCTTTGCAAATGCATAGGAAAAAACCTTGCTATTAAATGGCAGAATCCAGCATGTGCGTGGTGGCAGGTGGGTCTGACCAAAAGGTCCCTTTCTAGAGCGTTTCCATGAGATGGCAGTTTCTTCTGCTATTGCCATAGCTGTTGCCATTTGATGGCTACATTTCTGGTTAGAAGTTTTTAATCACATTGTCTCCACAGGTCCCAGCAAAGACAGACTGTGTGATGTGCTTTGGTCCCGTGGTTCCAGATGGCTATGGAGTCTGTTACAACCCTATGGATGAACACATCAACTTTGCAGTTTCAGCATTCAACAGCTGTGCTGACACAAACGCAGCCCGCATGTCGCATTATCTTGAGAAAGCACTGTTAGACATGAGGGCCTTGCTCCAGTCCACTCCTAAATCCAAACTGTAAGAGGCAAACAGAATGCAAAACCCCCAACTAAAGGAGCTGCCCCTCGTGCACTGAAGTTCCCAGTTCCTCAGAAAATGATTGGGGGGACATCTTACCCTGTCTGGAACCTAGGAGGGCATCTACCACGTGTCTTCAGCAAGAGATTACAGAATGGTCATCTGCAGGTATTGGCCTCTGTGGTGAGAGGAAACGTTGTCTTAAGCCGAAGTAGAACTGATTGATCCGTTCCTGTCGATGCAAAGTGCACCTTCCTGTCCTCAAAGAGGACTGAAATACAATTTTTACAGAACTCACTGTAAAGGAATACAGAAAGCACAGTCATTACCACTATCTAAATCCATTTGGTGAGGAAGGTAGTTCTTCTCCTGGAAAAGCAGGGAATATTTATTTTACGATGGAACTACTGTAAGACCAAGTCTTTTTGCTAGTTTAGTGTTCTGAAGAGCACAGCGTCATTCAAACTCGAGTGAAGATTTTTTCTGCTGCTCCAGCAAAACGTCACCATTGAACTTTGGCAAGGGGAGAAAGAAGTTCTTAAGTCAGAGCAGATCCAGCCTCGTTAGAACACACTGCACTGCTTATCCCAGGCACTCTGACCGTTAGAACCCTTACAGGCCTGGAAATGTTCCCCTCATTTTAGGATGCTGGGATCTCCTGTCTGTTGCACTGACCCTGTTAACAACAGAATATAATTTGTTACAAACTAAGGTGGGTTTTTTGTTGCTGTTCTGGGCTTTTTGTTAAGCTTGCTGCTGTTGTCCTACCTATTGATCTTCAGGCTCAGCATTAAACTTTGACTCCGCAAACCTTCTAGAAAAGCTTCTTTTACACAGGTTTTGCTACCTTTGGCTTTATGTACCTTAACATTTGCAGAGAGGAGAAGGGATTGCCTATGCATTTGGCAAGACACTCGTTTCATTGTACCTTTCTTTGGAATTGAGGAAAACAAACAGATGCTGCCCTTCTCTTTACCACCCAGAAGGTGCACGTTAATCCAATGGGGTTTTATACCTCGCTTTCATGAGCAGCCTATTTGTGCATAATGTGTTATGCTCAAGTTGTGGACAAATAAGAACTTTTCTGAGCAGAAACTCCAGAAAATACTTCCATTTCTGGCCCATATCACTCTCATTTAACAAGGCAAAACATTTTTTTTTGCCTATTTGTCCACTGTGGCAGCCGTTGTTGCTGCAGTAACAGCACAACACCTTTTCTGCCACTTTTGGAGGTTTTGTTTTTTCTTACTGCCACATTACTCAGATTTGTCCCATTCTGTGAGAGCAGGATCTCATGATAGTGTTTCCACATTCAGTTGACACAACCTGAGACAGTAAAAGATTTCTATATAAACATTAACATACAGTTTTAGCATAGGAATTTTTATAAGCAGTGCTTCCAATGAATCTGCCAGGATCCAAGTTCCTGACTATACTTTTATTTAGTAAAATCATATGGTAATTAAGAATTTTAGTACTATTTCTGCAACAGGAATTTAATATTTAAAACTGCACACCCTTCAAGATGTGGCTGCTGGAACGTCTCCATAAACAAGAAGCACTAGGAGTCTGATGACCTGTTTTGTTACAGGGGAATACTTGATCATAATTGCTACTTTTCTGTTTGTAGAACAGCAAGGGCCATGATCAAAGTGCCTTGGTGAACATCTATGAAGAAATTTGCACTAAACCTGTTTAAAGTAAAAGAAAAAAAATTCTAATTTTCTTCTTGAAAGACACAAGCCAAGCTACTGCATTTTTCCTAAAAGGATGTTATTTCAAAGTATCTATCTTATACCTAAATAAAACTTAAGAAAGAAAATTTAACAGAAACTCACCTGCACAGCCAGTGATTGTATGAACTGCCACTTCCACATCATCTACATGGATTTAGTTGATCTTTTAGAAGAATCCTGAATGGAGTGAGATAGTAAAAAAAAAAAAACCCCAAACACAACAATGGGATCTCTACAAACCTGCAAGTGCACATCCCTGCTCTGTTGACTCCTCCATGAATTAGACTGAAAACTGCAAGAGGATACTCAGTATTATCAATCACAGTGTAAGCGATTGTATAAATACTACATAAAAGACCAAACCTTGCTGGAATAACATCTGGGTTTATGGAGCCTTTTACATTGAAAAAAAAAAAAATATCTTTTTTTGCCAAAGTAATCCTTCCCCCGTACTGAATCAATCTCTCTTGCTCAGGGATGAGTTCTTTTTCCCTGTCTGCAATGCCTTCAACCACTGATGCCACAGTATTGCCACTGAAGTATATGAGACTGGCCCTTTTCTGTCTCAGCAAAAGGGAAGGCTCTCAAAGGAAAGTGCCTATTAAAGATTAAGTAGAAGTAAGCACTGCTGTGACTGTATCTCCGAAGATGGGACGGATCAGTTCTGGGTCTAAATCTGGATATCCCACTGGCTTCAGCAGAGCACAGCTGCAAGAAGCAGACTGTCACGCTGAAGGAGATACAAGATTCAAAAACCACTTAATGCCTCCTTAATGATATATGGAGGTGAAATTCAGATGAACAAAGCTGATTCTTTAAGTGCTTGAAAGGACACTAAAATCATTACAAGGTTTTTCCTTTAAAGTCTTTTCTTGTTGTACAAGTTCTAAAATGTGATATCCTTCTCATTCGCACCTTCTCGATTTTTTTGGTGTTGATTTCCTGAATACTGTTCTTCCTGTTTCTGATTGTTCCATCAAGAGATGTCCATTGTCTTAAAGGCGCATTAAGTACAAGAAACCTAAGTTCCAGTAAAAACTACCCATTTGGAACAAATAGTTTAAGAAATGCATAGACTGAAAATATTCAGATAACTCTTGGGGTCTGAGTGCAATTTATGACAACAACCAGTGGTGTTGCATGCTTTGCTGGTTAGCTGTGTTAAATACTGTTTCAGTAGCATAATCCATGTCATGCAAAGTTTTGAAACGTTCTTTGAATAAAATGAAACACAATAAAAAGATAAATGCTACAAAAAGGCTTAAATCTCCTTAGAGACCACAGAAGTTACATTAACTGCCCCTACGGGAGGAGGATGGTGTGGGGACAGCAAGAACAGTGAACCACAGCATTCTGTCACCTTCTTTTTATTTTCTTAGTATCTCCAACCCACCCCCTTGAATACAGGGGAGGAACAGAAAGCATCTGCTTGCAAAGCCAAGTATTCCAAAGAAAATATTCCATTTCAGAAACTAGTGGCAGGAGACATCATACAAGTGTAGGATAATAAGGCAGAGCTCAAATCTTTTTCCTGCACAGCACCATTTAGTTAAGAAAAAAAAATAAATCCATGGGATCACTAAGGAATTTCTACCATATCAAGTATTGCAAAGATTTCTGGAAAGGTACAGCAAAAGTAGGCAAAAGATGCAGATTACAGACAACTCACAGAGAACAGAGGAGAGTTTATTACAGTCTCTTACAAGAGCTCTTTTTCCTTTCCCTTACTCCTAAGAATTACTGTAGGAAGCTTGGGTTTGAAGGCAACAGGAAGTGGAATAGCTTTTTACATTGCTCTCCACGAGGAGATGAAACCTCTCCCTGATGCTCTAGTTCTCAACAGGTGTTTCCACCAGTTTTTCCAGCAGTCTGTCACAGCAGCTTAAGAGAGGGCAGGGAAGTGCTAGGGAAGTGCTAACCACTCTTCAAACAATCCACTCTTTCAGCCTTGTCCTTGGGGAAGGGAGTTGTTCTGGCTTTGTAAGTTAACTTTTATGAGAGATGTAAAAAGAAAAGAAATGGTTTTGCAAGAAGTAAGTGGTAAGTACCAGCTTTCAAACTGAACCGTGTATCACGTGGCCTATCTGATGTCCTGTCTCATTTTAACAGAGCTGGTCTAAGTCAGACCAAATGTTCTTGTGAAACCTGCAAGATGCCTCTTTATTCTGATGCACCTTCAAAGCAGATCCAGTACTTGGGTCCTTCGGATGTTAACAGGATTGCTCATGTTATGCACATACTAAACAGTTCTTTAAAAAAAAAATAAAAAATACATATTTGCTGTAACAACTGGTTTACTACCCATACCTACTTAAACAGAAACTTAAACAGCCTTCATCTCCTAGATGAGGATCACTGCTTTCTACAGCTAACAGCAGGACACTCTGGTTGTCCAACAGTTTTTCTACAGCAGCTCCCACTCCATCCGAACACACAAACTCCTACGGCAACAGGCACAGATGAAAACTTAAAAAAAAAATAAAATAAAAAAACATATCAAGATGACCAGAAACACATCTCACTTCAAGCAGCTTTATAATGCAGGAGTCTGATTAAAGTGGAGAGAGTACAACAGGCAGCGAGACCAAGATGTGACAGTCATTTTACCTCTGCTGACATGACTGCATCAATGGCACAGCGATGGACCTTTGAGCCCGTTCAGAAGCTTTATCTGTCCTTTTATCTGTGAAAGTTCAAGTCAATTGTGCTTTGAATAAATACTCCCCTGTGGTTACACTTGAACTGCTGCATTACACACTCCAGATACAGAAAGTGTCCATGCACAGCCCTGAAGCAGTTTGAGTCTAGCCCTTGCCAGGTTAACTCATGGATGACAGACATCGTAGGCATCACCAGCACACGCAGATGGCAGGCACACACTCCCACAGAGACACAGCACCCAGAGCACTCACTGGCCACATGAACAATCAGAATGGAAGAAGGACGGAAAGTAAAACTTGCTCGGAGGAGTTCAGCATTCAAGGTTACTCCTGCAGAACCCCAGCCAAGCCACTGTGACGTAGAAGTCTCTGCTAGGACAAGCTCACTACTCGAGTTCATGGTTGGATTCTAACAGGACTCTTGGAGAAGTAATTCAGACAGCAGCTGAGCTAGATATTTCATTTGAATATGAAATTCTCGTTATTCGTTTATGGTTGTCACTCATCATATTCTTAAAAATCCCCACCCTTAAGCTTTAACAGAAAAAAAATTAAAATCCAGTGCTTAAGACAGAGACTAACAACTGCATTTTGTAAGGCTTTGGGCTGACTCTCCCTGGAGCACAGCACGGCTTGTAACCAATGGGCTTTCTAGTGCCATTGGTAGCACACTCAGTACAACCACAGGAGCCGTACAGATCACAGTAACCCTGAGGTAATAAAAGTATAAAGGAAGAGATGGAATAAATGTGAGATATATATGATAATCTTGCCACCTAGAAGAGATTCTGAGAAAGACACTCTTGCTAATTACACAACAGGAGCAGCAGTGGGAAAAAAAAATAGTCAGTATATTTCAGTTCGTCCTTTGTTTTACACACACACTCCCCTTAATGTGCAGGCTTCCCTGCAGAACCATCACTAGTGTTAAAAATCAGATCTTTAGTCTTTCCATTTGTACAAAGTGCAGTTGGAATGGATTTTGATCTCCCAAATCGATTGCAGAAAGGAAAGGAAGCCTTCCTCTCCCTTCCTGCCAAGGTCACCCCAGTCTAGTTCCCCTCCCTCTTAAGAAGTTTTTAAAAATTAAAAGCCCTAATTAAGCATGATCAACTTGAGATCAGTTTTGTCATCTTCTTCCAAAAATCAAAACCCAAACAAAAAGCAAAAACAAAACACACAGTCATGGCTTCACCCACCCCAAAAACAATAGTTCCATTTAAAAAAATAAATAAATAGTGTGTATATTTCATGCTGGAAAAAAAAAAAAAAAAAAGTCACAGAAAGGATTCATTTTTGGTTTTCCCTCCCCCGAACATGACACCAGGCATTTTCTCCCCCCTCCCCGACGTAGACAGGATGGTACATTCCAACCGGCAATGTGCATCTGTGTTGAAAATGAGTTTCTACTCCTGCACGGTCCCACATGCATCAGGGAGCATCCCGCTAACTGCTAAAGCGGAGCAAAGGCTTTCAGGTTGTGGGGATGGTCCCTGCCTGGTCCTTTGGTCCGTCTGTTAAAAGGCTCCTTTGCTGCTCCCAGGTCTCTGCTCTTGTCTGTCTCCGTGAAAACGTGCGCTCTGGTTCCCACGCTTCCCGAGTCACTGGAGCTTCGTACCCAGCTTGCGCTGTCTGTTCCTGCAAGGGCAACGCAGAGGGAGGGTGAGAGAGGTGGCCCCGACCCTGGCACGGAGGCAGAGCAGGGGGTAGAAGCCAGGAGGATTGAAGTAAGGCTCTGCTTAGCTCCGCACAAAATTTAAGCTGCCCCCATCATACTCCATAGGGGGATCAACCCTTCCTACTTTTCACAGTTCTAGAAAATAGAATCATAGAATGCTTAGAATTGGAAGGGACCTTAAAGATCATGGAGTTCCAACCCCCCTGCCCTGGGCAGGGACACCTCCCACCACACCAGGTTGCTCCAAGCCCCATCCAGCCTGGCCTTGAACCCCTCCAGGGATGGGGCAGCCACAGCTTCTCTGGGCAACATCTTCCAGGGTCTCACCACCCTCACACCAAAGAATTTCTTCTTAATATCTAATCTAATCTCCCCTCTTGCAATTTAAAGCCCTTACCCCTTGTCCTGTCACTGCACTTCCTGACACAGAGTCCCTCCCCAGCTCTCCTGGAGCTCCCATCAGATATTGGAAGGCTGCTCTAAGGTCTCCGTGGAGCCTTCTCTTCTCCAGGCTGAACAACCCAGCTCTCTCTTCATAGGAGAGGTGCTCCAGCCCTCTCATCATCTTCATCCACTGTGTTTTAAGGGTGCACGAGTTCACGTCTGGATGCAAGACTACAAATGATTGCTTGCAAAGAACACAGGCTAAGGAGCTGAAATACTGACTATTTAAATGAAACATTCTTTAACCCTCAACACTTCCCAACAGACTCGCCTTCCAGATGCAGTTGTTAACCCACAACTTGGTTTTATTTTAGTCTGCACTACTCTACAGCAGGAGCTACCTACATATTAGAAAATAAATTAATAGCTACACCCAACAAGTCAAACCAGCTACAGCTCCTCCCCTCCCCGAGATCACTTACCTTGCCTCTGCTCTTGTGACTGTGTATTCAAACCACAGGATGTTAGGAATGAGGCTGGTATCTCGGATTAAAAAGAACTCTGAAATTGGCCTGGAAATGGACAAGGTGGTGGGAAAGAGGAAATAATTAAGACTTTTTCTCCATCACAATTATGATTTTTTAAAAAAGCACAAAAACTGCTACAGATTTAACATTACTATTCTATTACCCTTCCATCTGGGAAAGGAGCTCCTTCTTAAATTTAATCCAAAAAAATCCTCTTGGTTTTTGGTGTTTTTTTCTGTCCTTATACAAGGTTTCCAGACTATATGACATTTAAACGGCTCTGCAATTTCACTAGGTCATCAGATGTTCACTAAGAAAGGTCTGTTCTGCTTGAAAAGCTTCTCCAGCTCTCTGCCTACAATTCCAGTAGGGCTTTACAAACATAACAGTAGCTTAAACTTCCTCTCTCCCCCACCCGTATCAGGCAAGGATATATGATTCCTTGTATATGCATGCATAAGAAAACAAGGAGGAACACACAGCTACACAACAGTCATATGCAAAACGGGAGCAGAACCCAGGAATTCTCTTGACATCTGTAATTTAGGTGATTCATAGAAGTTTGAGCAGCCCCTTTACAGTTAGGGCTTGCACGGCTACCACTCAAATTTTAGAAACTGAAGAATCTCTATTTTTGTTCTGCTTCAGATACACAGCACAATTTTTACACTGATTGTTTAGGAAAATTTTCTTTTGACAGGAAATTCTACACCCATGTTACCAGCTCATTGTAATGGACTCATTTAAAAAGCAAAATAGCAATTCAGAGAATGCAGACTGGCAGGAATAAAACCTCCAGAGAACAGAGACTTACCATGCAGCTATCCTTGGGAAGAGAGGCGTTAATATCTCTTGTGTGAAGGCAAACCAGGCTATGGCCATAATGCTTCCTGCCACACCTCCATATAAGACTTGGCTCCAGGTGTGGTAAAGCAAATAAACCCTGTAGTGGAAGAGAAGAGTCACCAGAGAGGCTTTAAAACAAGAGGAGGCATCACTCAAGGACTGATGTTTCACTGGACCATCAGATGGTCTGAGCAAGTTATCCTTCAGGTGTTAAAATATAGCTTTTTTTTTCATTAAAAAACTGGCAAAAAGTGGAGGAAAAGCTTGAGAAAACTGTCTTCCCTGCTACAGCAGTTTCAGCTTAGAGCAATTCTAGTTTGGGCTTAACTCAATAACCCTTCACATTCTTTTTCACGTATCTTTGGATTAGCTGAGGAACTACTGCTGTTGGTTCCCACGAGAGACTTCTCCAAAGCCAGGAATAGGACAAGTCTCTTCCAAGCCACCAAAGCTGGGGCTTAAAAGCTTTTAAGAACTTAGACAGCATTTTTGTTACGATTTTGCTGCTGTGAAACATGACAGCATGAAGTCTGCACTACCACAGCCTGCTCACTGGGACTGCAACCCTGCAGAAAGCTGTATTAATGCCCTGATGAGTTAGCCCTGCACACGAGCTGCATGAGTCCCATTCTAAATTCTTTTCACCCATACATCATAAAGCCATTAAGATCATCTTATCTGACCCTCTGCCTAGCACAGGCCACTAGATTTCCTCAAATTAATTTTTCTTTGAATTGGACCATATTATCTCTTATGGAATTGTCCTGCCAGAATTTTAAAAATAACCAGTAATAAGGAATCAGTTCTAGTGCACAGTCAACTGTGCCAACAAGTAATTACTTTCCTGTGGAAATCATGGCCTTATTTCTATCCTGAATTTGCCTGGTTTCCAATCACTGGAGTTCATTTTATAAGTGTGTATATATATATATATATAAAATTTTTTAGATCTAAAGAGGAAAAAAAAAAAAGTCATTATGAGAGTTTCGGTTTCTGCATTCGTCTGGATACAACTAAATCTTGCAAGTCAAACCCTGATAAATGTGTTTATTGACTAAGGCTCAAGCGAAACAATCGGATCAATCGACTGTAGCAACCCACATGCTGCAGGAGCCGGTGTGTGCCAAGGCATGGTGTGATGCTTTCATGGTTAGTGCCAGGAGGAGGGCGAGGCAGCGAGGCTACAGCATGGCAATGGAGCCCCCGGGGAATTGGGAAAAACTCAGCTGATTTGGGGTTTTAGGATTCGCTTTTGTGAAGCGCCACCCGGGGAGCACCTTTGCTTATTGGAAGGGTCTCGGGGCAAAACAGCAACTTCTGCAAAGCTCCGACTCGTCCAAGGCAGTCGTTGAGAATTAGCTCAGAAACACAGGCTAAGGCAGGACAGGTCTGCTGGCTGCTAAAGGCCACAGGACTGTATGAGAGCATAAGACAAACAATTGCTCCATACCTACTATATGAGACTAGCAAAGCCACTGTGACGAGGCAGATGGACAGCACATGTCGCCATAGTAAATCCAGAAACCTCGCATTGTTTGTTTGGTGCATTCTGAAAGAGATGGAGAGCCATTAGCACAGTGGCAGGGAGCTGGGCAGTCCTTCTCTCTGTTCTCACTGTCTCTGAAACCCTAGGAAAGCTCTACTCCAGTGGGGTCACGGGCAGCTCGATACCATCCCAGCAGCAATCTGTCCCACGGGCAGCGGTTAAAGAGAAGCCAGAAAGCCACATCTCTCTCTCTAACTGTTAACAGGGATTGCTGTGATGGAAAGCAGAATGCTCACAACTACTGCAACTGATGTGAAAGGCACGTGCTCAGCATATGCAACAGGGAGCCAAGACGTCAGAGTCCCTCCCTCGTCCACCAAGCTGGGAGGAACTGTGAGTTTTGTCCTCCTCCACACGTGGAACCACGAGACAGAGCCATGCCCCAGCGAGAATCTCAGGAAAGCACAGCACAGCATGTAAAACCAGTATTTGGGAAAGGAGATGAACTCAAAGGTCATGCAAGTGGGCAAGAGGTATTACCCTAAAAGATTGCAGACAACCCCACTGGCAAAACTGAGTAGACACATGAGAAAGCAGCTCATCTTTCCTCATCCCTATATTCCCTCCCTCTTCCCTCACACTGCTGGACCATCACCGCTCAGGGAAAGCAAACGAGGAGACCTGTACCCAGAGAGGCAGAGGATGCCCACCCCTACCCACTGGTTCTCAGCAATGGTAACTGCAGTCCTACATTTAGATTGGGAGAGACATGCTTCATCCACCCTGGCCACCAGATATTGTGCAGATTTAATTCCTCAGATTTAATTCCATTACAGCCCTGAAGCGGTACACAGCAAGGGAGCCATCTATTTTGGGTGTTTCAATATATTAACAGGCAAAATCTGACATTGATTTTTTTTTTTACCTTAAATAAAGGAACAGAAAGGAATAGACAGAGAAAAACCACATGAATTGGGAGTGGCTGGACGGCATCCCATATTTTGTGGTCACTGTTGAATGGGCTTCTGGGAAGAGAAGAAGAAAGAGTATGGTCAAGGTCTACTCTGTACGCAGCAGCTGGAATGCTCCAGATGTGAAGCCAGACCACTCTGCTGGAGTATGTGCACATGAGTTCACAGGACACGTCTTAGCTCAGATGGCTCTGACACACTTCTTATACACAAACATCCAAAGCCAACATGAGGCAAAGGGGAAAATACCCTCTAACCACCACCCCCAGTTAGCATTCCACTCAAAACTCCAACACCACCATGACACCAATGGGCCATACCATACCTTCACAGGGCCGAGGCTCCCGGATTACATTTTTTATTAACCAGTTCACTCCCTCGTTGAATGCCAGCCCTCCCAAGAAAGAGATCTGTGAAGGCAAGACAACTGTGTCATCCTATCTAAAAGATCCATCTACTTACCACTTTCTCTCTGTTGACAAAGCCCCAAGCCATATGTTTTTAATTTTCTTTTTTGACTACTAGAGTTAAAAGCAATGGCTTCAAAATTCTCTACCTGAGGAAGAAAAGCATTTCTTTTTCAGCCCAGGTTCTGTATTTGGCAATATATTGCATATATGCAGCTTTTCAGCAGATGATAATCGGAAAGAAACAAAAATGACACTGTGTATCAATTCTGTTACCATACTTCCAGAAGCAAGTGCAGAAAGTGACATTTTTTAACAGAGCAGGTTTTAAGGAATTGTATTTCCCCGACGACCAATAGGGGGAGTGCACACACAGTTATTTGGATAAATAGCTTCAAAAAGGTCACTTTTTAGGCTTATCTGGCTTTTCTGTCTATGAAGATTTTAATCTTGAAGTTGCGGTCTAAAATGAAGTGACATTCTGAACTGAGCCAGACGGATAGCATTTATTTTTACCCTTTAATTCCATAGTCCATACACCCCCTCTAAATTAGTCCTGCTGCTGTGATCACATTCCCAGCTGGTGATGATACTCTGCCTCCTTAACGCTCAGTCCCGTTCCAGATGATGAAGCAATTTTTCACTCTCTCTCCTGAGCGATGGTCAGGCTGCTGTAAGCCAGCCAACGTCTCTGGGGACAATGGGGACTTCACAAATGAAGAACTGGGAATCAGCCTCAATGCTTGTCTCTTTACCAACACCTAACAAGCCCCTGTTTTCAAAAAAACCAATCAATTTGTGCAATAGTTCCTTTAGTTTATTCTCTCTTTTGGTTCAACAAGAAACCTTTGGGTTGCCAAAACTTCACAGCTGCCTTTCCTAAACTAGCACCAGCTTAATAACCTAGAAGTCCCATCCCCAGGTCCCTTGAGACACTGGTTCCCATGACACCATGGCCCTATATTAGAAATCTGCTGCCAAAATCCTTTCACTGGTCCCTATTCTATCCGGTTACTGAGAACAAGTGTTACAAGAGGTTTTACCTCCTAAAGGGAATTTCTCCATGAGACTGATTCCCAACTACCTGTCAGAACAGACAGAAAGCATTTTGTATTACAAAAAAAGTTCTTTGTTGGTTATTTGGACCAAAGTCCAAATAACAGAATACAACAGAACAGAAGAATCAGATACCAAGGACAGAATTCTCTTCTGTCCCTGGCATTCGATTCAGAGCTGGAAAGTAGCCCTTGTAGACAGATCCACTCCCTTGGGAACATGTGTGTTTTGTTTTGTATCCCCTTTTTCTGCTCCAGTAGTTCAAAGGAATTGCATGCTACTGAGTTACTGACACCATCCCCTGCATATTCTGCCCATCCTTCAGGAACCTACCAGTGCTATGATCCAACTAGATGTTGGGAGTGTTCTCAGTTTGCAACAGCATTCTTTACTTCCTCGGACATCTCCCTCAATATATTTGGACAGATAATGCCCAAAATCTACCACAGAGAAAAGTCAGCAAAGGCTAAGCAGTCTTTTAACATGGTACAGGTGGTAAGTGTCTCCCACTGTTCTCCGACAGGAGCATCACCTTACCTAACCCTGCTCTTTAAAGAGAGAAAAAGATGTGTGAATACAGGAGCACCAGGTGAAAAAGGAAATTACTTCTGTCATAAGGAGAAGCGGGGAAGGGAGAGGAGGACTCACCGTGTGAAGCTCTCTCTTGAATATGATGAGTGTTACAAAGCCAACAATAATGAATATTGGACCAAGACTCAAATAAGCTAAAAGCTGACCAGAGAAATCACCTAGGGAAACAAACAAGAGAAACAAATCAGTTTGAACTTCACAGGCACTTGTCTGCCACCAGATCATGGGTCAGTTGGTACCCTGAACCACCAGGAGCAGAGGGGCAAGCTCAGTGCTGCAGCCAGTCTTGGTTCTACAGCCCGACTGCTGCTGCTGCTCCAGCCCCAGAGGAGCCGAGGCAAGGAAGACAATGGTGCCCACATGGAGGTTCAAAACCAGAGATGAGAGGAGCTTGGCATCCTTCAGCAGAAGCTACTGCCAGCCAGTTATCAACACTGACCATGGGTGCAGGCCCAGAGTCACTTCAATCCAACATAAGCACAGGCTGCTGCAAAAGAGGCAGCCTCTTTCCCTCCCCCTCATTCATGTTGCCTCCCGGTGCCAGCAATTACCAGCAAACACTCCCCAAACAAATCCTTCCCCACTCTCTTACTAAAATGGGTTAGTTTTCAGCTGGATCAGCTCCTTAATCTGTCTCACCATGTGTCTGCATGAACACTAGCATTAGCAAAATGGGAAGGAAATAAATAGCTAAGCATTGCAGGAGATAAAGGGGGGAAAAAAGGAGACTCAGCTTTTTAACCAGTAGCCCACTTGTATCCCGTAGAAGTGACTTTGAGCCTCCACCCCAAAAAACTACCAGTCTGGTTATCCCCCAGGGAGAATCGGGGAACAGCAACGGGACCTCACAAGAAGTCATATGGTACCTCAAACCCTTTACCCTGAGCTATCCCAGACACAGGACTAAGCAAACAACAGTAAAGAGCAGCTTTGGACTTTGATTTAAATTTCTTTTACTCCCTGAGAAATGACATATACAAGAGTATTTGGAGAGAAGATGTCAGCATAAATTGCAAGGAAACAACAAAAAAATATTATCTCAGTAATTTTGCTCCAAGATCAGCAATTCATATCAGGAGAGCAAGAACTATCTACCACAGAATCTTGAAAGACAGCAGTCACTACAAAAACATGGTACGAACCCAGCGAGTGATTTGAGAGAGGGAGAGGACTTTCTATATTGGTTCTCAGAGACTGGATCTTCTCCATCCCATCACTGAACACAAAAGGATCAGCCCCCACATAAATTTACCCTTTCTCCCTCCTCTCAAAAGGAAACAGGATGCCTCTGCAGGGCTGAGTATTGGATTCATTCCTAGATCAATTCCACTGCAAGATACTGAGTCTCCCCAGCCCACACACCCACATTTGAGAGCAGCACTTGGCAAAATGGACTTTAACTTCAGCCTCTGAACACTGGAACTGATTTTAAAAAAAAGAAAAAAAAAGTTATTGCACTGCCACAAAGTTCATGCTGGTGATGTTATTGCCACATAGCTGGGGTTACATCAGGTACGGTGCACAGATCCCTCTTGAACTCCAGACTCTGGGTTAGATTTGGGAACCAGCAACATCATCAACAAGGATTATTTGCGGGAGTTTTAGTTCGCAACACCAGTTTAATTAGGAAGAGCTGGAGGCCAGGGTTTCACTGAAGTGAGGTTCTATTTGTTTTTTAACCTGAAAAGCATTAGAAGACACAGAATTTTAAACTTTTCTTGCAGGCTAGCCTTGCATCAGGTGGGTTCCAAATACTCCCAAAGCAGAACAGTGATGTATTATGGTCATGCAAACTGGATGGAAGTGACAGCATCAGTTACCTGGCAATAGAGAATTGAGCCTCTTATGGTTTTACATAAATCACAAACTCTCAACAAAATGAATCCTATCTTAAATGATGAGGGAATTCACGAGACAAGCCACCAGACAAACAAAACTACACTGAAAGCCTTTGGAATGTTTTCCAAGAGATTCAGTGGCAGTGTTACTGACTGAAGAGAGCTCATCATCAAGGAATGCCCATGTTTCATATCGTTCACTCCGTTAATCCGTGGTATATAAAGGCTTAGCACTTCAAGACTAAAAGCTGTAATTTTGTTGAGTAGAAACTAAACCAGATTATTTATCTTCTCAGGGGGGTTCTATTTCTTGTGCAGATGATGGACGAACACTTAAGGAAGCAGTCTCTTCATTCAAACAGCATCAGTGGTACCAAACTCAAGATCCTCTATTATGTTATACAATAACATACCCAATAAATCAAACCACCCAGAGTTCACAGGGCACAACCCACACTGGAACCTGAGGTGGAGAATCCAGATTCCCCACTCCCAGACACTGCCTGCAGGCAGAGCACTCAGACAATCGTAACACAACAGCTCCCCAAGCATTTCAACTGACCATTTAACATAGAACAGAGATAGCATTAATAATATTTTGTATAAAAGCAAACAGCATTGCATTCTGAAGCCACTTTTTCTCAGGAAGGCAGCAAATAGCTGCACACTAACTGATGGCAGAGCTTTTGCTATGCCCTGGGAGCTACACCAGGAACTCACTAGTGCCGTCATAAATGTACTCACTAAGATTCGTGGTTCAAGGCAGGGCTGCACTAACTAAACCAGCTCCGAAATGACTGGAAATTCCCAGTGAAGAAGGCAAATTGGGCTGTGAGAGAAAGGCCAGCGCCGATCACTGCACAGAGCTCCCGGAGCATCATCACTCGGTGTCACTCCTATCTGCACTCAGAGACTTATTCCCAGGGAATGGGGACTCACAGGGGAGACAACAGTTTGAAATCCAGTCAGATCTAGAAAGCAGGCTCCCCCCTGCGACCTTTTTATAAAAAATATTTTTTCTTCATTTTACTAAACTCATGAATTTCAAGTCAATTCCTCCAACCAGTAAGAACAGAGACAAAACCTCTGGAAATATTCAAAAGGAAAAACCTATTTAATTTAATATATAGCTTGGTGTTTGTTTTGCTTAAAATTCGGCTTTTTTTAAAGTCCAGTCTTCCCTGAGCATCATTTGGGGCTCAAGATGTAAAAATAAAGAATGCAATTACCTCATTTTTAGACACCCAGGAGATAAATAGGTGAAACACTATATATAGCTCAGAAGCACGCTATTTTTTTCAGCCTTCATTCAGCATCTACTTCTGCTCCAATTCAACATTTTACCCAGCATTCTTTCAGTGGAAATATCCAAGCTTCGCCGCGTTAGCTTAACCTGTATATAATGTAAAACGTGAATTAACAGCACTTTAGCCACATCCTACCACAAAGATTTAGCTTCACCACCACCACTGCTGCTTCCTATAGAAGCATCTATTTGTGGCACTGCTGCTGGTCCTGTGTTCTTGACTAGATGTGTGCATCTAGTTGCACAGACAACACGCAGGGTATGTGTGTCACATGCATTTATACCAGGAAATATTCATGATGGATCAGTATTTCCTCGGCTTGCGCATATCCCGAGCTGTGGGACAGCAAAAATATCTTCAGGAGGTTTTAAATTATGGTGTAAAAGGCAGGCATCAGACCCAAAACTTCTGCAGGAAGATTAAACGTAAAACCCTGCGTTAAAGAAGCCACATGAGTGAGGGGTATCAGCTTGTTTCAACAGATTATTTCGCTACAAAGTGAGCCCCCACTGGCAAGGTACCACCGTAAAGGGAAACCACAGCAAGGGTTATCAGAGCAAACATTCCTGTAGGACCAACACAGGCTGATATTCAGCAACCAGAGCTGCTGAGCCAAAGTACAGACACAGCACCAGCACCTTTGCTCCCAGGCACCTTCTCGACGACGGGTCAATTCCCCACGTTTGCCTCTCCAGCCCTGCCTGACTGCCGTAAACACCCCTCACATCTGAGAAAACAGGAATATTCTCTGTAGAGAAAAGGCTGACATGCCAGGTTTCTCTATTTAAAGAACCTGTCCAATGCAAGGAGATCCAGAAAGTCCCAGAGCTTTAAGGATTCCAGCTGCACTGAAGAGAGGAAGCTGCTTTGGTTTTTTTCTTTTCTCCAAATAATAATAATAAAAAAAAAACACCCAAACAAACCAGGAACTCAATGTTTCTCCTGTGAAACTCACCCTACAGACAGGAAGTCCCTGAAGATGAGTTTTAAGTCTGCAACAAAGTCATCCCGTGCAAAGCAATGCATGTGGGGAAAAAACAACCCTAATTATACACACAACATTACAGGATTTAGTTTAGTTGTTATCAAATAAGAAACCCTCGGGCTTAGTGTGAGCCAATACCTTCAGAGTAGTATCCAACACTCTGCAGCAGGCAAAAAGGCAAAGATAAGAGCAAAACCAGTTACTGTTATATCACTACAAGCATTTATTATGAGATTCTGGCATCTCCTCCAAAAAGGTAAACACAATAAAGGGGAGAAAGATAACAAGAATGAAACAGTAACCAGCCAGAAAATAGCAAATAACTCAGATTTTCAGCTGAAAAAGGAAAATAGAGGATACAACAGTTCTGTAAAGTCATGAGTATTACGGGGAAACAGACAGCAAACATTTGTGGCCTCTCACTGCACATGACATCAAGAGTGATGAAATTACTGAGTAGTGGACTTAAAAGCAGAAAAGAAACAACCACCGCATTTAAGTGTAAAAGCTCAATAGCAAAGATACTGTGAGAGCCAAAGCGGAAATGGGTTTAAAGAGCAATCAGACATATCCAGAATACAGCTTTTCTATATCCATCAAAGGACTTAACAATCCTGGTGCAATCACCAGTTGATTACTGGAAGGTCGTAGTACAGAAGGAGGTTTGTTCCTGCCCATCTACTGGCAACCCAACACTACACCAGACCATTCCTTGGTCTCACCAAAGTATGGCTGCTGATAGGAGAAGCTCCAGGACCAAACATTTCTGAAAGCAGCACAGAGGGACCATCACTCTTGGGAGATGAAAAGTGGGGATGACAGCAGCTCTGCACTGGAAGTCTTTAAAGACTGGAGATTTTAAGAGCCCATTGCCACAGTGGCTCAGCACACAGGCCAGCAGTCTCTGGGATCGACCAACAGCAAGAGACGTTTGCCACACAACGGTGTATGACATGCCAAGGCAACTTAATAATTTATGTTGGTAAAAGCAGGATCTATTTCTCATCCTGACCCCCCTACTTGCATCAGCACGAGGCTACATTAACTCCGTTGTGCTGAGCATACTGCCAGCACTACTATTTTATAAATATACATTATCTAGCAGCTTTATGGACCTGAACTTAAGCTGTACACAGACAGATCATCAATAGCCTTCTAAAGTTAGAGCACTTTCCCCAAACCCAGATAAGACCTACCATCTTACCATGACTCATTTTTCTAGACCAAAATAAATTAAGAAACTTTTGTAGCTCCAGCTGTTTTAATGTTTTAGTCCTTTTTCTCCACTTTATAGGCTTCCATAATTACACGTTTTATCGAAGGCAAACACACTGTTCATCCTCTCAGTACATAACCCTCATCTGTGCAGTCATTTACCCCCTCCACACAATCATCTTCTCCATTTGCCTGCACAAAAGCACTCAATGCAGAGAGAAAATAATCACATTATGTCAAATTCTTTGAGATCTGACAGATAACCCTTGTGCAGCAATTTCAACCACCTCCATTTCCCAAACCAATCTAACAAATAGCGCACAGGACGCTCTGTGTGTGCTGCCAGGTTCAGATAAGGAGATAAGATACAAAGATGAATATATCAGTACCGTTGGAAAGATTATTCCCCCATCTCCCCCAAACTGTTAATATATTTGAGGAGGGGGATGGCAGAAGGATGCTTCTACAGACCACAGACTAACGGGACACTGCTCAGATAGCTACCATTTGAACACGGACCCATTTGCCCAGCAGTGGATATGGGATACATCCTACCACACTGGGGGCCAGGTTGCTGGCACACAGTGCCACAGAAGCATGGAATTGTCAGAATTGGAAGGGACCTCTAGAGATCATCTAGTCCAACTCCCCTGCTAAAACAGGGTTGCCCAGAGCACATCACTCAGGAGCATCCAGGCAGGGCTTCAAAATCTCTAGAGAAGGGGACTCCACACCCTCCCTGGGCAGCCTGTTCCAGGGCTCTGGCACCCTCACCCAAAAGAAGTTTTTCCTCATATTTGAGTGGAACCTCCTATATTCCAGTTTGTGCCTGTTGCCCCGTGTCTTATCGCCAGGAACCACTGAAAAGAGTTTGGCTCCTTCCTCCTTTGCAGATCACACCCCTGCCCCAGCTGGAAGAGCCCATCCTGCATACAGGCACCCATTGCTTCTCACCACTTCGTGTGCCCAAACCCACCTCGCCAAGAGCTGACCTACAGGAAGCCTGAAGTCCTCCAGGCATTTCCCTCAGCGCCGCCTGACCAAAGCCCGACCCCGGGGCTAAGCCACAGAAGCCACCTGGCAACCAAGCCCACCTTGGGGACAGGGACTGCCCCGCCACAGCACAGCTCCTTGGGATGCCATAAGGGCACACCAGGGCCAGCCACCCCCCTTGACGCACCAAGCCAGACCTCCAGCATCCTCCCAGACACCCAACAGCAGGGCAGGGGGGACACCCGGCCCCGCCATGTCACTGTGGGCTGCGCACGCCCTGGGCGGGGCTCACGCCTCGAGGCCCAGACGCGGCCACACATGGCCAGGGACGCCAGGGGCTGCGGGGAGCGGCGAGGGGACAGTGACAAGGGAGGGAAGGCTGATAAGGGAGGGGAGGGTGACAAGGGAAGGCCCCGGGGCGGCGGAACAGGGTCGCGCCCCGGTCGTCCCCCCCCACCACGTCCCAGCCCCTTCCCCGCCCAGGGCTGGGCAGCCCCTGGAGCGGGGCACTTCGCCAGGGCGCATGCGCAGCTCCGAGTCCCCCCTGCGGCTCACTATCCGGCAGCGAGTCCCACCGCCCCCAGCGCGCACGCGCGCACCACCGCCTCAGGGCGGCCGCTCAATGGCTCACTATTTCGCAGCTGCCAGCCCGGCCTTCAGGGGTGCGGCGGGACAGCGGGAGGGGTCCACCGCGGGCAAGCGGCTGCGGTGGCCGGCGGGGAGGCCGGGCGGGGGCGAAGCGGAGCTTTACCTGCGGGATACTCGACGTGAGTGAAAGAGACCGGCCGCCACGGAGCGGGGAGCGAGCACTCTCCGACTGCGGCCATCTTACCCGGATACCGGGCCGGGCCACCACGGCCAATGGGAGCGCAGATAAGGGGCGGTGCGACCAATGGGCGGGGGTGCGGCCAGCGGCGGCCCAATGACGCGGCGCGGCAGGTGAGGCGCCGGCCAACCCACAGCCACCCAATTAAAAATCCAACCCGGGGAGCGGTACAGCCAATAGCCTACTGGCACCGATGCCCAATAGGAGGAGGACGCAGGCCGCGGGAAAGCCAATCGAAAGAAAGGCGGGCGTCACTGCCCCTCCTCATTGGCGAAAGGAGCCATGCAGATTAGCCAATCACCACCTCCCATTGCCGCCAGCTCTCAGCCAATCAGATGTGGTGCTGTGGTGGCCGGCACGGGGGCTGAAGAAGGGGTTTGGCGGAGACTTGGCGGCTAAAATGGCTTCTGCCTCCGACCGGGGTGCCCGACCCGGACGGCTCTCAGGGGCCCTGCTTCAGGGCTGGGACGGGACGGGGCGAGAAGCACCCCTCTCCCAACCTCCCTGCCGCCGCCCCAGCGCCTCACGGCCTCCCGCCGCGGTGCTTATGGCCCCTGCCGCCCTCGGATGGGGCCAGGGTGGGGCTGGTGTGGCGAGGAGCCGCCGCCTCCTCCTCTGGCCCGGCTGTCAATGAGGAAAACCCTCCTTCTGTCACGTCACCGTTTTCAAGGGTGAAAAGATGCGGTTTTAAAAGGGAAGCTTTCATTTTATAAACAGTATTGCTACACATCAGGATTACTGCACTAGCCAAACAACATTTCTACTTGCCCCCTCACAGTAACAATTAACTGACAAGATCTAAGCTGTGTTACAAATCGACAGTGTTTTCAGTTTTGGTGGTTTTTTTATTAGTAACACTAGAAAGAAGATGGAGTTTCACAGCCACATCTCCTTTATCGCTCTGTAAAGGAGCAGCAGCTCCCCTCTGAACGTACACACGTAAAAATAAAGCATGAAATAAAGCCCTTGCAGAATCCAAGAGAAATGAGGATGCTGATACTCCATCCCATCCTTTAGAAAGGTACCACAAAGGCCTGTCAACATCCTGTCCAAGTAACATTATTTTTTTTTTCCCCCCTCCCCAAATACCTGAAATCACCCACTTTAAAGACCAAACTGAAATGAATGTTCTCATACATGATTCCAGGTAGAATAATACTTACCTGTGAGCCTGAGGAACAAGCAGAGCACAAACAGCACAGCACTTCAGGAGTGAGGAACGAAGGCAGCACTGCCCAGAAAAGCGTGTGGAAGGCAAATACACCTTCAGACCAAACCACCGAAGTGAATTGATTTTTCTAAATAAAAAATAAAACTTACAGAAAAATAAAGATGCAGGAGTACCGCAAGAAGTAAGACATGTAGGCAAGCAATTGCCTTTAATTTTTATATGTCAGGAAAGCACAGGGACTAGGATTTCTATGCCTTAACACATTCACCTCAAAGCAAGATTTCAGAACAGTGAGAAAACTCCTTTTCCTGCCATTCTAAATACCCATTTTCAGAGAGCAATTATGATTATGTCCCATTAATTTCAACAGGCTCTTCAAAGCTGACATTCTTGCTGGCATTACAGAAAGAAAAATAACATTAAAGTCTCATCATTTGGAAAGAAAGATCTAGTATTTACTGCAGAAGTTCAGTTCATTGCAGAAGGCTGCTACAAGGTAGCATGAGTGATTTACTGCTTTCATTATTCAAGTTAAATAAATCTCCTCCTTTCCAAGCTATTGAATATAGAGTTATGCTGGCAGAGTGGATTACATTTGATCTATGTACCATGACAAGTACTGAAAATTGTGGGCTTCATTGCTATATTCACCCACTCCTTCCTGAAGAGAAGAAGAAGGTGTCAATACACAGAGCAGCCTTTGCTCTGTTCCTTCAGCATAAGAAAGCAAAGAGCTGCTCTGGAGATGTAATGAGTATACAGTCTGACACCATGGAAACTGAGATAAACTCCTTTTAACTCTTTCAACTACCCTTCCGGGTGTGGCATGAGACAAAGATTTTCCTACTCATGAACGTTCTATTTGCATATATCACAGCATTAATGCAAGCCTGTCACGAACTATCTGAGCCCTTTTTATTATTAAGCATATGGATGAAGTCTTAGGCTGTTCGCTTCCACAGCGATTATCTGATGCAACCTGGTTTCTCTATCATCTGAAAATGAAAGTATTTAAAACATACTGTAATTGCTTCAGAAGGATAAGATGAGTTTCCCGCACTGCGCAGCAGATGGGCATCTCTGATACCAACCCACAGGCTTCACTCAGGGCTCCTTTCACATCGTTTGGGAGGCTGATAAGTTTGCTAAGAGAACTTGGACAACGTTTAAAAGACTCTGCTCCTCACTGGGATTTCTGTTATCACTTGATCACAGCCTCCTAAACCGACCCACACCACACCCAAACACAACCAAACCATCATGGAAAAGGAAAAATCTGAAAAATGAAACCCCACAGTTTTCAATCACTGCTCAAAGTACAATGAGGCGTCTTGTTTATTTTACAGCCTGCTTCAGCTACAAACTTGTCTTCAATAGAACCAGGAAGACTCCCCTGGTGCAAAAAAAACCCTGAAGTTTACTCGCTGTTAAGTTCATCATTTTGACTCCAGGAAGAGTGAGCTTTGTTTTACACCATCACTTTAGCACCAGAGGTGTCACCATAACTGTCACCTAAATCACAAACCAAAGGCTTGAGTTTCTTGCAAGTGTCACCAGGAAATTTAGAAAAAAAAAAACCACAATCATGAAGGAAAGTTTTATTTGACTTGTAATGCCCACATCCTAAGATTAAAGGTATTGAAAGAAAAAAAAAAAAAGAGCTGTAAAGAAAAAGAAAGAAGCAAAACAAGAACAGATTTTGTACACCATTAGGAAAACAGGAAAAAATAGGCACAAATTTACATTCATAAGTTTCAGATATGGCAGAGGAATGTTCTACTGAAGATGAGGGGTAAGTAAAATCCTGCTTTTCTACCTCCTTGTATGAGACAGCACAAACCATGCTCTTCAAAGCCACACTGATCTCGTAGATACAAGGCAGATTTCTCCTCAATTTTTTTTTTTATTAATGTATTTGTGCTTTAAAGATCATAAAGACCGTCCTAGAGCCAGTTGGTATAGTCTCTACATACATACTAAAGTACTGAATATGTACTTTAACCACTGATGAAGCTTGTTACAACCTCCACATAAAAACTGAAAGTCATGCATATTTGAAATTCTGTTTAAGCATCAGAAACTATTGAAGGATTTTACTTTATAGCTGCAAAGCCACTTTAAATCCCCATCAGTGTTAAAATCTTGCAAGTGTCAGCCCAGAATGATTTAACCCCTTGAGAATAAGGGTTCATTATAAAAAAGGCAAATATCTTATCTCTAGAGATTCTACTCGAATACATATCTCAGCTGCTACTAATACTGAAGAATTTCTTTTGCTAAACACAATATGCTGGGGAAAGAAGGATTTTCTAGTGATCTCTTATTAAGCCAGAGGGCAGGCAGTGATTCCCGCATGACCTTTTCCTCTACCCTGGAAAACAGATGGATGTGAGGGGGTTGCCATTTGGGCCAAGCCCTGATCTGGATGGGATCAGTGTGATCAGCCCAAGCCCCTGCTGGGGGCTGCAGCCAAAGGAGCTGAACTCAGCTGGTCACTGACCACCACCCCTCACGTCAGGAAGTTTTTTCCACAGGACGAGCTCCTCAGAACCCACTGATCTGAAGAACACCCTTCAGAGGCTCCAAACACCTTTCCTCATGAGCTACATGGGATTGGAGAGGGAGAAAGAGCAGCAATGAAATAGCCAGGGGGAGGGGGATGTACAGAAGTTTAAAATCCTCCCCAGCAAAGAAAAAAATCAGTTTTTCCTCAGCAAATTTTCCTGGCTTGTGCAGGAGCAAGTTAGTGTTGAAGGGCGGAGGGGGAGAACTTATCCTTAAAGAGCAGTGTATTCTCAAGGAAGATCCCTCTTTACCTTCACTGGGAGGGCAGCATACTCTAATTGCAATAAGGGCTAAGGAAAAGCATAAAGCTGTAATAAAACTGTCTTTCTTCCATTTGCTTGCTTAGGAATTTACAGTTGCTTATCTTAAAAAGCCACAGTGCAAGTTAGTGTTTGCTTCATGGGGACCTCTCCTGCGAAAAGACCAAAGTTAGCGGCCAGTGTTCTTGTCTGTACACAAAGTGGGCAGGCTGCCCCAAGCACTGAGGCCAGAAGACACTCAAAGTACTAAATAAATACACATAAAACAACTCTAAAAATCTGAAATTAACAGCATTGATTGTTTAGAATTACAATCCATCCTATTACAATAATCTTCACATTTTATCATCTTTTTAACCACTATACAAAGCTGCTGAAGTTACTCTTTCTTCTAAACCAGCCATACAAGACCACAAAGCACTATAAACTTTTTTTTTTTTTGGCAAAGTAACTTGCTTTCAGCATATAAAGTACTGCTGAATCACAGTTTACAAAAAGCAGGTGTGTCGTCAGTACAACATCCTCTGTTTCTTCTCTCACCGCACGCTGCCAGAAGCAAGGCACCTAGGAGACCTTTCCTAGTTTCAATTGCTCTCTCTCAAATCCATCTCAGAACAGTTTATTTCGCTCGGGTCAGCTGCTCCTCACGTCTGCCTCACCACTGTCTTCTTTATTGCATTAATCTGTTTTTCACGATAAGCCACATCAGTCTGATGTGCTTACAGAGCAACAGATGTTACATGCTCCACACTTACCCTCTTGCAAGCATCTCAGGAGCATTTATTTACTCCTTCTACATCCTCTTGTTTACTTTTTCCATGCTTACTTCCTTCCTGCTTTTACCAGCAGGACCCACATTAGGTATCTGAAGAGGAAGAAAGACAACATTTGTATTCTCCAAGCCTATGCACTGACTTTCCACCTCTATGGATACTCCAGATTCTTACCTTCTATTTCCTTGCAAAAATATGGCTAGATAAGACTTACGCCTTTTACCTGGAACAGACACAAGGGATAACTAATCAGTCTAGAGAAAAAAAAAAATACAGTGAAGCTCATGTTTTTGTGAAAGTCCTCATTTTCTTCTCGCTGAAGACCTGCACATTCTGAAGCTGTGACTTGGAGCTGTATGCAGACTGAAAGAGAACAAAGGACTGAGGCTGGACCCTCAGTCTTCACCTGTGGCATTGCCCTTACAGAGGACTGGGCAATCACTGCAAACCTCACACAAAAGCCAGGAGTGCCTCAAGTCCAGTGCACTCCACTGCTCTGCACCAGGATCCAACTCAGCATGTGTCCCAGAGCAGCCAGATTTCAGGTGCCAGCTGTGCAGTCAGCACCACATCATTTGATAAGAGCCCATCCCAGCACTACAAAAAACACACATGTGCACATGATCTATACCCAAAGCTACTATGTTTCTTAGGATTGACAGACTATAAAGAGCCTCTACCTCTCTAGCAGCTTGCACACTCTCCAGCTACCTGCACGCACAACCCCTTTCATACATCACATCCAACATCTACACCTCTGACTGCCTTGTGCACAACAGGAATGGGCACCACACTATACTGGTTCCTTCTGCCTGTGTACACCCCACACCTCCTACCCAGCAAAACCTGCTGCTGGCTCATTCTGAAGTACAGCAAGGCACTTCGATGGACATTAAAGACTTTGTGTGTGCACAGGCAGGATGCAAATCCACCCCCTCCTCACTCTAGCTTGCCTTCGGGGCAAACATAGACCTCAGCAATCTCCTAAGTGAAGATGACCATGGCACAGAACCCGTCACCTGGTCTGCAAAGAGCAGCAACACAGAGGGAACAGACCGGCTTCCTTAGAGCTCCAAACTCGTTACCAAAGTCTGCATTGTACTTCAGTGCTTTACAGAATATTCCTTCCTCCCTGGGAAAGAAACCTTTGCTAGTCACATTGCATGTGTTTAAACACATAAGGTAAAATCAGCAGTAATGTCTGTAGAAACACAGCAGAGAAAGAACGGTAATAAAAATCCCAAAGCAAACAAAGCCTCCTTGAAGCTATGGGTCAAGTGGAGAATTTACCAACAATGTTCCTGCTCCCACACACAATCGTAAACATCAGGGATCATCTCCCAAAAAATACACAGGTGAAACGGGTACATATGTTGCCCTATTCAAGAGAATTGGGCAAAAAAATATGGGCCCAGGCAGTTTGTGGTTTATATGACACGTTAAAAATAATAATAATAAAAAGAACAGGAAAGTGTAACAAAGAAGAGATTCAAACCATAAGCTGGCAAGTGGTCCTGGATCCATCCCAGCAAACACTACTGGCTACAAAAAGCAGGAGGTCCCACCAGGTTGCTGTGTGTTCAAATAGTCTTGCTGCCACCACTGAGCGCTGCAGGTAGTTTTATCCATCTCAGGGAAGAAAAAGGTCCTTGTACAAAACTGTTTTCTTCCCGAGTGACATCAGATGAGCTCCTTCAGTGGCTCGTTTTCCCCGGGAAGCGTGCCGTTCATCTCAGGGGAAGTCTCGGTGCCCAGATACCCCAAGAGGATCTCGCTGCGCCGCCGCGACAGCTGCAGAATGTCTTCTGCCAGCGACTGCACCGTTGTGTATCTCACGTTGTCCAAATCAAACATGTCCTTCAGATACTGCACTATTTGATGCTACAAAGACAAAAGGAAGGTTTACAGTAAGGACACCTCCTCCCACCTGCTGGATAGAGAGCAGAGAACCCCCATAAGGCATTTTGCCCATCTGCTATCCCAGCAAAGATCTGCTTTAGGCTGGGTGTTACTTTTGTGGCAGGATCCCCTCGTGCCTCTGAAACAGGACAGCAGGAGCTGTCAAAATCAGGAAAACCATGCCCATGTCCATGGCAATACACAGGCAAACACTTAATGAATGCAACAAAGCTTCTCATTATATTATCCACCAGAACAAAAGGATTTAGGTTTTAAAGTCTAATAACTTATAAGAGCCCATGGACTCTTAGCATATGCACCATGTATTCTTTCAGCATATGCACCTATAATCTTTTTCAATACTGATGGTATAAATTGATCTCATCACACATGTTTCCTACTAGCTATTGGAAATTGCACTGGGAATTCTTATCAATCTGAACTCAGCAATCTGCATCTCAAAACCCAGTGATTTTTAGAAGGCTTTTGTACACAGCCAAGTTTCTTAATGCCACATCAGGCACCAGAAGCTCACATCTGCAGCTTCAAGACAGAAGATAACAGGAGTCCTATTCAGAACAGGTACAGGAAAGCCATCTTACCTTGAAGAAACTGCAGACTTCAGACAGATGCTGCTTGGGCCCCAGAAAACCAAAGGCTAGAACAGGACTGACATGCTCCGATACGGAGTAGAAATGAGAGATAAAGCCATCCTGTACCTGCCACAGGAAAGGAAAGAATTGGTTGATCTTAATTCTCAGACAGAATTAGTATCTTATTCCATACCTGCTACCAGAAACCATCGTACTTCAGAAGCTGAAGTTAAGAGCTACTTAACACCACCTCTTCCTGCAGAATTACATTTCTCTTTCAGAATCCTTGAAGCATAATTTGAGATTTCTATCTTTGTGTTCCTAAACAACTATTTCAGGAGGAAAATAAATAGAAGAAAATGGAAGGCAACCATCAGGCAGTCTTTATAGACTATTATCTCTGGACCAAGCCAGGAAAGGGCATGCAAATATCCAAGAGAGCTATTTCCTGACAGCACCAATACAGCTTCCAACGCTCTCGCTTCTCTTTGAGCCACCTCACAAGGCAAACCCAGTTGTACCAGTTGTGGGACAGGAGGTGAAAACTTGACAGAGGCCACAGACCCTGTGGCAGAACTGGGGTTGTGAAGTTGCAGCTTCCTGTTCCCCAGGTCCATGAACTCATCTGCTGTGATGCTTTAGAAAGGCCACAGATTGAAGGGGAAAGTAATAACTGACAAACAGAGAGGCACATGAGCCATTCATTGCACTGCCAGCAGGGAAACTACAATTCAGGAGCAGCCCCTTGGTGCTTGCTATCTATGACCATTCCTACAATATTGGGAGGGGAGGGAGGGAATACCAGACAGACAGCATAGTTTTCCGAGTCCTCATATTAAGAAAGAGGGAGAATAAACTCAGCCTGACTCAGTAAAACACTGCCATGGCACTGGAGCAGTCACAGCAGGACCACAGTAGCCTAAAGCATTATAAAGAATACAATTCAGTTCAGCCTTAAACTGCTTGTAATTTGTATTTTTCCACGATCTAAGTGTTATCTTTTCAGTTTCAAATACGTTAGACTCTTTTCCTTTTAATTAACTTTGCTTACCATCAGAAGCCTCCTTTTTGCTTTCAGAACTGACCAGCAGGCAGTTGCTAGGGCCTACAAGTAATAGAAAGAGACTATTGGTTATTTGGATTACTTTTCAGGGGAAAAAAAACCAAACCCACACACAATAAAACAGTTTACCAACATATTGCCATCAAAATATCAAAGCAGAGGCCTTTTTGTGCCAACAACTCTAAAATTAGTGACAAAAATTGAAGTTAACTGGAAGCAGACTTGGCCACACCGGATCCATTGCAGAAAAGTCAAAGTGTTTCAGATTGCTGATATGGTCTGAGATAGTTGCCAAACACCCTAGAATGCAGACTGTAAGCAGAAAACCGTTAAAAGGTACCTCCCAACCACCATCTTCCCAATCTATGAAACTAATCAGACTTAAATATGCAGCTGGGGGCCAGGACTAGAGGAGAGTTCTGCTATTTGAGGATCAGTGTCTGCGCAGGTAACCACCAGAATGAATGGCCAGGTACACAAAAACCACACTATGTGTTTTTCCCTACATTTTGATCCTCTTATTCTCATTCATTAAAACATGCATTGCCACCTTTTAACACCTCCATGGCATCCCTGATAAAGGCCACTAGAGAAATAGGTCTATTGGAGACAACCAGACACTTTCAAACTAAGGAAAGCTTTCCTGTAAACAATTTACATGTACCAGAAGATTATTGTCTAGAACTTCAGGAAAGCATGGTACTTCTAAAGAGAAAATTCAGCTCAAGCAGGACAGCTGAGGTTATGCTCTTTCCCAGCCTTGGCACTGAAATCTCCTGCTCAGCACAAGGAGCTTCACACACCGTCTCCTTGAAGCTGTCAGAGAGCCATCGGTTGCGCAGCACAGCCAGCACGGAGGAGGGTGGGTTCTCCAGGTCCTCAAAAGCATCCATGAGGATGAAGTCCAGCACGATATCAAAGAAACTCATGCACACCACCTGTCAGAGAGCAAACAGTCTCTAAAGGAAACAGGTTTCAAAAAGAAAAATTGTAAAATACAGAGAGAGACTTTTTTTGATTTGAAGCAACAAACTGTAATGAGCTGGAGAACGCAATGTACAATTGCAAAATAGTATTTCAGCAGCATTTCTTTCAATCCTGGGCAGCTCCTACATATCCATTATCTTCCAACCCCTCTGCACCTTTGTAGAGAGAACGTCTTTACCAACCCCTCTTCCCTCCAGCTCCTGCTGAGTGGTTGGCCAGGTCTCTTGCTTCAGTGCATAACGCAGCATCTCCTCATAGCTTTCCAGAAATGCTTTGGGATTCTGGGAAAGCAGAGAAACAAAACACTTCAGAAGACACAAAGCTGTGGGCACGTTTCACTGAAGTTTGTCTACTCTGCTTTGAGCCAACATCAATGCATGTGACTGGCTAAAACACTCAGACAAACACTCTTTGTACAGAAAAGGAGAAGGCTCAGCTGTGACTCAAAGCATCTACGTTGCTCCACTTTGTTCAAGAAAGTGGCTAGAGACACCTGTATGCAAACTGAGCCACTAAAGGACTAATCATAGAATGGTTTTCCCTGTCCAGGGGATGACTAGTGACCAAGCCAGTGATCTGAAAACTGGTGCATCACCAATGCAAAGGTTTGATTACATTTTCCTTTTCCTATATTCCTTGAGATGATGTCATTGCTGATGCACAGCCTCTGTTTGCTCCAGTGAGGCACAGTATCAAACTGGATAGGAGATGCACAGAGAGGCTCGCTCTAGAGAATTTGATGAAACAAGATTAAAAATGCCTGTGCTTTATTCCTCACAATAGTCACCAGTATACAGGTGAAGCTTTCTTCTTCCAACACACTGGGTTGGGATGGAGGAACAAGCATCCCTGTACTCAAGACACAGCTTAGTTGTTATACAAACTTCCTACCTTCTCAGCTTTTGTCATTAGTCCTATCACCATTTGCTTCCCAACCTCCCCAAAAAACAGTTGATTGCTTTCATCCTCCAGCAGCTCCTGCAAAGGGAACACAAGAAGTCTCCTTTGAGCACCTACACCCACATAAATTCTGAGTTGGGAGGAAAAAAAAAAAAAAAGACAAGACACAAAGCAGTGCAATGTTACATACACCGGTATTCAAGATGGAGTCTTGAAAAGACAACTGCTTTCCAGGAAGCAAGTTTAAAATTAGGCTGAAAGACTGGAAGCAGCAAGAACGGAGGCACAGAAGCCATAGTGGGGCCAGGGCACTAACTGCTCCTCAGGCTGTAGACATACCTTGCCAGGAAGAGGACTGTGGTAAGGAAAAGGAAACCTTACTCCCCCACCTCAGAGGTTTGACTCCAGCCCAGTGAAAAGCTCTTAAGTGGGAGTACCAGCTTCTAGACAGCTCTGAAATTCCCAAAGTTCGACCTCCCAGAACTAAACTAGTGTAACCACCATGACTGGCGATGTAATGGCCACGTGGTGGCCATGTAACCACTGCTCAAGTGGGACATGGGGACCAGGGGATTCTCTCCCTCTCCACATCAATTTGATCAAGACGGTATGCAGGAGTTAAGCAAGGTGAGCTTGGGCTGCTGCTCCTTCTGCTTTTACTTGTGTAGAGGGGCAAAGATGTCACCCCTGCACAGGCAGAGGAGAACGTGCCCAGGGAACCCAGGAGCCTGGAGCCATTCTCACCTGGAAGGCCTGTCTGACACAATGCAGCTTCGCAAGGAAATCCTGGTCACTGTAGCAGCCAAGGAGCTCTGTCCTAGAGGGAAAAGGGAAGGACTGCATAAATTTCAGCTTTTCTGATGTCTGTGTTTCCAACAATTATGGTCCCCTAAAAATCCACAATATGCCTAGGAGAAAGTAATAACTGCATTCCCTTTGCACGGTTCCCTGGGATACCAAAGCACTTCTGCAAAGGCTGTTACAGAACAGGACTATGCCAGCCACAAGAGAACAGGCATATTTCTCATTACTGATTTCCTGGGACAAATACCTTTTCTTCATGTGTGTGCTAAAATCTGGGGCTAGTTCCCTGGGAAGTCTGAACCAGCAGGAAAGATGCTAAGAATTCCAGACCCCAAAGGGTTATTCTGGTTACAGGGCTGCTTAAAGGCAAATAACATGTTCACACTGCTCAAATCAGCCTCAACACAAGGACCCAAAACTCCAGCTGTGACTTCACCTCAGTGTCCGGCACGCAACCTTCCCTTCCTTCACTAACTGCAGAGCTTCTTCATAGGCTGCTACTGGCTTAGAGAGGTGGAATGGTATTTCCTCAAATTGGAGAGAGTCAAAGAGCTGTAGAGGTGGCAAGAGGCATGGGAAGAACAAAATGATCTCATTAAATATTTGCAAACACGCAGAGATTGTGCACAAGCAAGACATGTCTGCTTCAGCTAGCAAACTTTTGTCACTGCCAATTATTTCATGCAAAGATACTGCTTTTTCCACCAGTTTCAAAGCTGTCTCAGCTCTGACACAGCTCAATATCCCCTAAAATTTACACAACCAAGTCACATCACATTAGATTTACAGTTCTCTCCTAGCTGTTACCTCATGTTTTCTAGAGTAGATAGGAAGATGATGTGGAAATGCTGGTTAGAAAGAGCTTCACCTTTCCTCTAATGAAATAACTTTTCCCAAAATCCATTATGAACCACCCAGCTTGGGGCTGTTCCTCCATGTTGGATCATCTTCCTCTACCAATAGGTCTGTTTGGCTCCACTACCTTTGTGGTTCCCCTCCAAGCAGCTGGACTGCTACCCACAGCTGAAACTTAAGTCACCTCTGCCGCAGAGAAGAAAGAGTCCTCAGAAATGGAGCTATCTTCATCATCTGTCCGAAGCCGCAATGACCCATCCGCCAATGGAAACATTAAAGTCTTCTCTGGAGGAGAGGAAAAAACTGCATGTGTAGGAGTTTATGGACCACCACTCCTCTCAGGCACTGTGCTCTCCCTCCCACCCCCACAAACTGCACATTGTCACCACTTCATTGCCTAGTTTACATAAAAGACAAAATCGGAGGAAAAAAAAGCCTTCTAGTGCCTTTCTACCCCAGCTCCCATACCCAGATCCAGCAGCATGCTGTCTGATGGAAGTGAAGACCCAAACTCTTCCTGGAGATGGTAGGCTCGGTGTAAGAGGGCCTCCAGCTTCTCAGCAAACTCCCTTCTCTGGGACTCCTCCTTGAACATAACAAAAAAGCTACCCTTAGTTAGCCAGCTGGGCAGAAACAGACTGACAGCACAAATATGGAAGGAAATTTGCAGTAAAATGGGATTTACAGTTTGCAGATTAAATGATTTAAAAAAAAAAGAAAAGAGAGAGAGAGGACTTGTTAATCCTACAGTGCAGCTAATAATGTACAGTGCAGCTAATAATGTGAAGCTTCTACACAGCTTATTCAAACCATCTGGCTTTTACCTTCACAATTTTGTTTTCCTGTTAAAAAAGGAAGAAAGAACTTAAGAACTTTAACCTGCCATCCAGAAAAAACAGGTATTTTAATAAGTTACACACCATTTAGTTCTCCTGACTTGTGAATCTAGCCTAATTTCAAGAGGCAACCACACCAGAAAACCTGTCTTGAATACAACAGAGTATCCAGAACTGGATAACAGAGTAAGAGTCCTTGGATTAAGGTGCTGGGCATAAGCAAAGTTTGCTGTAAGCAGCACAGGAGGATCGGATAAAAAAAAAAAAAAAGAAAGGGAGAAAAATAAGACTTACACAGCATCTTACCCCTGTGTCTGCACCAGAAGACAGAAGCATTTACAAGAAGCACAAAATCTATTTTGATCATTAATCGACATTTTAAAGTCAGTTTTAGAATAGGACTCTTCAAGGAGAGTCAACAAGAAAATCCAGATTTGACTTGGGTAAATATTATCCAGCACAAAAGAGAAATATCCCACATATTTACTACTCCAGGCCCTATTTATAAGGGTCTGGAAAGACTTTTGGCCAGGGAGAACTCCTGGAGATTTGGGAGTTTAGCTCCTTTCACAGTCCTGAGCTACAGCAGCTTTATTCAGCTTCATGGCTGTCACAGAGCCTTTCTAGTTTGGATCTTACCAGAGGTCTTCCCCACATAATCCTTGAGTCCAAGACAACAAGGCTGTGTCATAAAATACTTGTTTGCAGGAGTTACACTCAGTAACTCCTGACCCACTGACTCAGTGAGCAGGGGCATCCTTAGCTCCTACAGAGTTGCCACTTCACTCTACTCATTAATACATGCAGGCAGCTGGTCTTTGCTCCTCCACCCAGCTTCCAAGGAAGTGACAGTGACCACCAAGATCTCCCCTTTCAAATGCTTTGAAAAGTTACCGACACAACACTGCCCAGTAAAAAGCCATTTCTTTCTCTCCAGTGCTGGATTTATTACAGCCTTTTCCTCCCGCAGCCTCTGCTGCTGAAGGACTTGCATGACAGTGACTGACATGATGTTGGAAAGTGGGTAGAAAAGCTGGGGAATGAGGGGGCGAGACTTAATAGAAAGAAAAAGAAATTAAAAACACCCACTCACATTGCATAAGGAAGCCACAGATATAGACAGCTCTTAAACAGAGTCTGGCCCAACTCTGCCCTTAATTTGCTCTTCTTTTAACCTCCTAATTACTGCTTTCAACACCCAAGCTGGTCTATCAGCATGTTCCCAGCTGGCAAATGCAAGGGAAAGGTGGGGAACTTACCTCTGGGACATTCTCAGACATGCTCTCTTGCTGTTTCTTGCCATCCCAGGGCACGGGGGTGCTGGTACTCGCGCTGTCCCTCTGCCTGATGGTCAGTGCCTGCTCCCACTTCTGCAGGGCCTCCTCAAACAGCTCCATGCCTGGCAACACAACCAAATACAAGCTGTGAGAGTCCCAGGAACTCAGAAACAAAGCAATACAGCAGGAGCCTTGGCTCACTCAGACAACCCAGCAAAGAGGAAAGAGCCTCTCCCATACCGATAAGAAAGAATAAATGTATCCTATTTTTTTCCCTTTTAAATATGGTTTACTTTGGGTTAGAAGTTAAGCAGAACATGCCCAAACTGGTTAAAGCATCAGCCGTGTTAGTTCCAAAATACCGTTCTCCACACAAGGTGAGCCTGTTGCTCAAAGAACAATATTTTGGAAGTAAATTATTCACTGAAAAAACAGAGAAATGCTTCTTTAGGAGAAGGTGAGATTTTTATAACTAAGAAGTGACTGAGTTTGAGTGAGAATGAGAGAGCCCTTCCTACTAGAGCCCTATATTGAGCTGCTAATGATCTGTGTCAATTTACACCCCCTTTTTGCCCTCACAGTGATACACAACCTCCCCCCCCAGGGTGATGTTAGCCTTGTGCTTGTTTACCTTGAACATAGAGGCTCTCTGCACTGGAATCACCAAGGGCTCCAGCATCCCCCATTGCCTGGGCCTCCCACATCCCTGCTGATGCTGGTATTGGACTGGAAGAGTTGACTGCTACCATCTGTGGGAAAGCAGCAGAGAGCAGCCTTAGGAATTTTCTCCAAGGATAATAGCATTAAGATGGCACAAACACCACTACCAGCTAAACCCAAATGATAAGCCATTTCTCTTCCCCATGTTAGCCCCTGTTCTCCTCCGTATGGGTCCTCCCTTGCCTGGGAAGAGGAAGGTATCAAGGGTTACTGCCCCCCTCCCACTTGGCTTCACACTATGCTGTTAACTGCCAAGCACAGTGCCAAGAGGGGAGGCGAGGTGAGAAGTCCTCCCCTTCTCCACCCAGCACCACAGCGGTGCCTTTGAAAGCATGGGAAGTTGTGTGGGATACACCTTCCCAACCAATTTGCACTGAAGCTTCTTTAGGAAATGGAGAGCCATACAAGGGTGCACTCGCAGGAGAGCATTGCAAGTGACAGCCCAGGAAAGCCCCAAAGCAATCACTTCAAAGGTGCAATGATTTTGATGGGAAGTTTACGTTAGCCCCTGTCAGCTGCCTGTCCAAAAACCACTGGAAGTCAGGGAAAACTACCACAGGCCAACCAAAGGAACAGATCACCAGAAAAAACACAGCTGAGGATTTTGGTCAGGGGGATCTCAGTTCTCCTGTTTGAAACCAAACCTTCTCCTGGGAGGGCTGAGCACTAAAATCCACACAGCAAATTATCAGCTTTCTCCAATGTCATGCTAATGCATAAACACCTTTGAAGGGCTGGCCCAATGAAATGCTGGGTTCAAACACCATCAATGATCATTGTTTTCCTATGGCTTAGAGAAAGATGTCCAAATGCAAGCCTGATGCTAGGAAAAATGCTACAATAATCCTCTGACAGATGAGTTCTTGACCTGCCTCCATTGATTAATCTCTGTGGCGTGTTAATAAATCACCTTGAGATCCAGAACTGCAAATCATCAATTCACTGCTGCTGACTTATTTACTAGAAGCAGCCAAGACAGCAGGCAGAAACTGCTGATGGGCGACAGAGGAGCTGTTTTCCCATAAATTAACATGAAATTAGTAAGTATGGTGTCACAGATACTCGGCTCCCACATAGTGAAAGGGGTAAAGGAACAGGTCCCTCTCCATGTGGATACCCCCACCCACGCACCAGTAGTGGAAAAAGAAATTTAGATTAACAAAAACCCCAAAACTATCTAAAGAGAAACTAATTTCATCAATATAAAACCCAGACAATATCTGTGGAAAGGGAGAAACCACAGGGGAATTAAATGGACATGAGAGTCCCTGCACAGGGAAGGAGGTGGTCAGAGCTGGACACAGCTTGGATCATGCTGACACATCCCATCATATCCCAGTTACCCCAGGGGAATACTGGTGCAGGGCTGCAGGGCACTGGGTATGCCAGCACTGCCGCCTGCTGGAGACAACACTTTGGCCAGCACAGTTTTTTTGTCAACTTTCTGGTGCTTTAAACGTGCAGAACAGGCCAAAATATAGCAAAGCCTGCACATACTGTAGGGCGCTGCTGGGAAACAGCTCCCTGCAAAGGGGTGATCTTTCCCCTTCCCACCCCAGCATTGCTAACCAGCTCACCCAGCATGTGAGGCTTTGAGCAATGGGGAGGTGAAACAGGTCTCAAAGCCATAAACGTTCCTCAATATCCTTCTGTGTTGGGTCTGACAAGAGGTGGATAAAAGCAGTGATGCTTTCTGCTGCCTAGTCAAGCCTGAATTACCTGTATTTATAGGCTGCTTTGGCTTTGGAGGAAGTAGAACAACTAGGCTGTGTTCTCAACCTGTACTGTTTTCTAATCAGAGTTATCCGGTTTTGGTAATTAACTTGGTTTTAACAACCTGTGAGCAGCCCCAGCACAGGAGGGCTGGGCTGGGCTGGCACAGGGGCTACTGGGCCACCCCAACCCCCAGCACAGACAGGAGTAAACAAGCTCCCCATTGCTACAAGAACCAACGACAATCCAGCCTTGCTGCTTGAGAAATCACAGCCACGTCCCACAAACAAGACCCTCCTGCAGCCCCTCGTTGGCCAGAGAAGTGGGATCTACCCTGGGGCTCTTGGCCATAGGAAAATGTTGCTCTGACTTCACACAGGCAACTCCAGTCGGTCACTGCAAGGTTAATAGCAGAACCCACCCTCCAATTATGCGATAACCTGTTCTGCTGTCAAAGCTTTGGCTTTATCCATTGGCCAGCACAAGCCCAAGGACTTTGTGATCTTGTTACAGGTAGATACACTCCCATCTCCCAGCTCTGCTTCTCCCAGCCCAGCTGAGAAGGTCCTTACCGAGGCAAGGCTGTGGGAAGAACTGGAATGTTTGCTGGGCTCAATGGAGGAAATCCCACTGAGCGTGTCATTGCTCTTGCTGCCAGGACTCTGGACTCTCTTGCTGGAGTATCCTGCAGTTGGAAAGGTCACACACACACAAAAAAAAAAAAAAAAAAATTTTAGGTGTGATCCACTGCAGCTGTGAATAGGGAGGAGCAATATCACCCTGTCAAGTGTGACTGCACACGGGCAAAGCAGCATCCGGTACCTAAAAATGAGTCATGGATCTCCTGTGTGCTCTATTTTGCTCTGAGACACTAAAAAAAGCAGGTATCAGTGGGGATCTGAGGCTGAGGAATGAATATATATTTACCACTCATGGATGGCAAGAGGCAAGCACAAGTGGCAAGCATGAAGGAGAAACTCCTCCAGCTTCTCACAGGCCAGAGAGCACAGACATTGCTCTCTTGGTTATTAGTAAAAACACTTCAAGTTCTCATAACAAGCTTTTAATCCCAAAAGTGCTTTGTTGAGTACACCTGGGGTTAGTTTTACCCCAAAAAATCAATATAAGCAGGTGAAGAAACTGCCCAAGGTCCAGGTGCCACAGAGCTGAATGGACACTCCTGACTCCCCAGCCTGGCCCAGGCCACCCTTCCCTCTGCCACCCAACCTCACCGACAGGGCTGCATGGAGGATCCCTCCCTGGGTCAGGCATCATACTGTCATCACTGAGATCAATATGCAACCAGGTCACCAGGTGCCCCGGGTGATTATTATCAGGGGGAGCCTGGCATAACAGCTCCACAGCCTTCCTGTGGGCAGGACGATGGGAACTGCAAACCTTGGTGAAACTTGAGTATAAAGTTTGAGCTCGCAAGCAAGGGTTTGAGCTCAGGGTCTCTCCCTTTTCCTCCATCAAACCTGTGTTCATGGCACTGTGCTTCAATCTTCTAATTTCATTCTGCACCGATGCACTACACAAATGGCTTCGCTCCCCTCTCCCCCCAGCCACCAGAAACTTCCCATCCCTCTACCCTCTTTTACAAGGCCGACCTTTCTTCACGGAGGAGACCCTTCTGGTTGGCAAGATGGGCACCGTGATGCCTCCAGGCTTAAAGCCACACTTCTCTGGAGCAATCTGCTTCTTTCGACGACGGCGGCGCTTCAGCTGATGAGCTGCAAGAGCCAACGCAACTGTCCCAAGAGCTGTAGCAAACAGCACCTTACGCAGGCCTGGAGAGAGCCGCAGCTGAGAGAAGACAGACTTTAAACACAAAAGATATGAAAGAGGAACAGTGAAAAAAACCAAGTCCACCACCTTTTCTTTTTTTTAAGTAGTTTTAAACATAAGACACCTTGACATTCTCCCTCCCGCCCACAAAACACAGCCCCCACTACACAACTAAGAGTTAGTAGCAGTGAAACTGCAGAGCATCGTTTTGACAGAACCTAGAAAAGGTGGTCTCAGTCCTCATCACCAAAACACACTGCAAAATCTGCACACAGCCTGGAGCAGCCGCAGTTGGGGTTACCCAAATTCAGCTTTCAAACCCTGGTACGTAGCTGAGCTTTATCACCTCAGCTTATGTAGTATTGTTGCAATACCACAAATGAGAAATATATTGATCATCTTTAAAACAAAAAAGTCTTTTTATAGTGCTTTTGAAGAAGAGAAAGGTTGAACCCAGGTGTTCGCTCAGGGACTGATGCGGGTCTCCTTCTCTCCTCTCTCCAAGCCCACCCTGAGCAACTCTCTCCCACCACCCCAACTCTCTCTTACAAACCCTCAAACTGCCCAGCTCCCCCAGCATCATCCTGTTGTGCCTCTGTCCCTCACAACTAACACAGACTCTTCTCTCTCCACAGATGACCCCCACAGAGAAAACCCGAGGAATCCAACAGAAAAGCTTTTCCTGCTTGTTGTACCTGCCCGAACGTCGTGTAAACAAACACGGGGATCTCTGCCACGGTCATTGCCAAGGCCTGGATGATGGACATTCCCTCTGTCCGTCTAAATGCCATGTCTGCACGGGGACCTTGGCACCTCCAGGAGCCACAAAGGGAAAGGGCACTTGCGGATGCTGCGTGAGCTGCTCACACAGAAAGCCAACTTTTCTCTGACATCTGGCTCAGAGTCCTACGGTCGGCCTTCATCCAGCAACCCTCCTCCTGCAGGAAGAGGAGAAAAATCAGGTGAGCGAAGGGAACACATGACCTGCTCCTCCTCGTACTACACTTCACAGCCCCCACAGCTGGTCACTTGGAGCAGTTATGCCACTAGACCTAAGCACAAGATCTAAAGCATCTCCTCACCAACTGCAGCAACTTTTTTTGCTTGTCCTACCAGTGATAGGGTCAGATTTGCTTGGCCCCACATCCTGTGGGTTGGTGTGACCCCATCCAGGAGCCATGTTTGGAAATGGTCTCAAGGTGTTGGGAGCCTGCAGGGACCAGACATGGCCAATGAGCTGTCCTCACAATGTTTTGGCCAGAACAGAGGCGAGAAGAGCAAAGTGCAAGAAATTTTTGGGCGGGAGTTGTTATGCCTGGCTGAGGGGTACACGCAGCAAGGTACTGGGGAACCCCCCCTCCATTCAGGGCATCCTGCCACATCCCTGCCTGGGGGCTGTCCCTGGGAGGCACAGTGGGCTCCCCCCGGGCACGTTAGACCCCCTGGCCAGACAGGGAACTCCCCATGGGACTCCCCGTACCGGTGCCACAGCAAGACGGGGCTCCCAGGCCCTCTGCACCCCTGGAGCATCCCCACACCCCCCTGCGCCCATGGGCGCCCCCACGCCCCGTGGGTCCCTCAGGCCCCTCGCACCCCACGGGCATCCCCTGGACCCACTGCACTGCGGAGCAACACCTGCACCCCCGACATTCCCGACCCTCCCGCACCCCTGCGTTCCGGGGGGGTCCCATACTCTCTGCATCCCAGTGCAATACCCACACCCCGGTTCCATCCGGGGAGCCCCGTCTCCGACACCCCCCCCCCCTCCAGGCCCAGTTCCACCCGAGGTTCCCCATCTCCGACACTCCCCCCAGGCCCGGTTCCACCCGAGGGTCCCCATTTCCGACCCCCTCCCCCTTACACCCGGGGGTCCCCGTTCCCGTAGCCCAGTTCAATGCCGGTGTCCCCATCTCCCTATCCAGGCCCGGTTCCATCCCATCTTCGACAGCCCGCTCACCCCCCTCCCCCCAGGCCCAGGCTCGGTTCCACCGAGGGGAACCCCCTCCCAGCGATGGTGCCGCCCGCTCGACCCGGCCCCCGCGAGCGAGCGCGGGCGGCACCACTCACCGTGACGAGGGGGGGCCGCGCTGCCCCGCTCGGCGCCCTCTCCCCGCGCCGCGCGCCATGTCCGCGGAAGGGCAGCGTCTCCTTCCCCCGCGCCGCAGCCTAACCTGAGCCGGGGGGAGGCGGGGCCGACCGTGGCCGGGGCAGAGCCACCGCCCCTCCCCCGGCCCCCTCTTCCAGCCAATAAGAGCGGCGAACCGCCCGCCGGCCCACCAATCAAAGCGCTTTCCCCGGGGCTCGGCTGGAGGATGCGGCGGCGAGCGCTGCTGAGCCGTGAGGGGAAGGGGCGGTGCGAGCGCTCATTCGGCACCGGCTGACGGCTCCCCCTCTGCTTAAAGGGGCCGCGTCCGCCGCCCGCTGCGCTCCCTGGGAAGGCCAGACACGCCCCCGCCGGCTGTCACCACGCTCCGACGCTCTCCTCCTGCCGCTGCGCCGCCCGCCCACCCGGTCTCGGCACCGGGAGGCCCCGTGGGTGACACAGCGCCCTTTTAAGAGGCCGCGGTGCGGCTGGAGGAGGGCATCGATCGGCGCTATAAAGGGCGTGCGTGCGGCGGCCGCGGTGACAGCGGGGGCGCGGCGCGGCGGAGGCGGCGGCTGCGGCTGCTCCCGGTGCCGCCATGGATTTCAACGTGAAGAAGCTGGCATCGGACGCGGGGGTCTTCTTCTCCCGCGCCATGCAGGTGAGGCGAGACGGGGCGGGCCGGGCCGCAGAGCGTCGCCATGGCAACGGCGCCCTCCTGAGGTGGGATGCGGGGGTAATAGGGCCTGCTCGGGGCTCCCCCGGTGCTGCCGGGCCCTCCCGCTGTCTGGGACCCTCCAGGGGGAGGTTTTTCCCAGGGAGGGAGGCCGGAGAATGAGTTTGGAGTTGGCCGGGTCCGCCCCGGCCCCAGGAGCGGCCCCCTCTGGGCGCTGGGGGCTCTGAGCGGTGCTGAGGGACCCCCAGCAGGAGCTAAGCCAGACTGCGGTGCTGCTGGGGTGAGGCTCATCAGGGCCGGAGATGCTTCCAACCAAACGGCTGGTGGGGAAAGAGGGGTGCAGAGAGGACATTGCTTGCCTAATGATGGTTGGTTTTGCAGAAATGCTTATCTTGCAAAGTTGTTTCCCCAGAACCACTGTTGGGGAACCGTTTCATTTTGCTTAGGGAGGTGTGGCAGAGGTGGCGTTGCAGATGGTCTGCACTTCAGTCCCTTGGGAGGTCAGGTAGCAGCTCCTGGGCCCTAACAAATCACTGTCAAAGTAATGGGAAGGAGCTGCTAAGACAGAGCAAGCAGTGTCCCCCTGGGCTAAAGTGGCATCAGGACCATCCTTTGCAAACCCGAGATCAGGAGCTGCTTGGGGATGCAGTGACCCCCTGGAGCTGTGGAGTAAAGAAACTCAGCTACCCCTGAGGAGCAAAGTATGCATCAGGTGGTGAGATGTGGCTGCTCAATCTGTCTACTTCTTGGGCAAAACAACTGGAAAGCTGGTCTCGGCTAGGCAGGAGAAGAGAGAGGCAATTCAGAACTGGTTGGGATCCTGCCTGAGAAACCAAGTCCAACTGGTGACTCTGGGACCGGGCATATTGTTCTACCTATTGTGGGGGGTTTGATAAACAAACGGAGCAGTGCTGTCTCATTCCAAAACCTTCTGTAGAGTGGAGTAATTCTGGCTCTTTTAGGAATTGGGCTCCTGTAAACAGATATCACCTCCTGTAACTGTGCCAATGAGTCATATGTTATGAAAAAGAGAGATATTAACTACAGGTGCAAAATAAGGAGCAGATGGAAAGCTTAAAGATGCTGTTCTCATGCAAATGACCTTGGTAGCAGAAGGATTGAAGAAATACTGTAGAGAAATCTTATGTTTAGAAGATTATTATTGTATGTCTCTGATAAGTGGTTTTTAGCTTCAAGGCGTAGGAAGGAGACGGGCATGGGAACAGGGTCTGCACACCGCGATTCTAGAACAAGGAGGCGTTTATAAATAGTGGCTTCTGCCTGCTACACCTACTCCACATAATCTCATGTATGAATATTCATATGACTAATTACAGTAGTAATTTCTTGAAGCAAAATGGGCACTGGTGCTTGTGGACAGCATGCAGGTGTTTGTGTAAGGACGGGAGACTGGAAGGAAATGGATTGCTGATGCTGAAAACAACCTTCTGAAGCCTAATTGCTGGAGAAAATAGGCTTATTTGGGCTGTCCCTGTAGAGTCCTGCTGCTAGTGGGGGTGAACACTGTCCTGTCTCCACCAAGAGCCAGAAATTACAGTTGAGGTCTGCTGTTGGCAATGAGGATTGGGTTTGTAGCACTCTCTAGCACGGCAGATCTTCCAGGAGGGGAATATGACCTGCCTAGAATAAGCTCAGTTTTTCTATAGCATTGGAGACAGTTTCTTTGGCTCCAGGCATTTAACAAAGTGATGTTTTACTGGAACTGCAGCAACTGGGAGATAAATGGTCTGGCCATTATGTGCTGTGCCACTCAGACAGCATTAGCTATTGCTGTCTGGCTGGGATGTCTGGCCAACGCACAAGAGTTTAACTCAAACTGGAAGAAGGGCTGTAGCATTGCTCAGTGAGGGGGGAAGGAAGCAGAGCATGGGCAGCACACCACCTCTGGTGTGCTTAGGGCAGGAGCAAACCTTGTTTGAAACCTGTCAAATGCAACCTAATGCAGGTGCTGTCTGAAGGATTTGTGAGGGGCTTGGGTCTTCTTAGTCTAGAGAAGAGAAGACTGAGGAGAAATCTGATCAACAGCTATAAATACTTAAAGGGTGGGTGTCAAGATGATGTCTTTCTTCAGTGGTGCCCAGTGACAGGACAAGAGGTAACAGGCACAAACTTGAACATAAGAAGTTCCATCTAAACATGAGGAGGAAGTTCTTTACTTTGAGGGGGGCAGACCCCTGGAACAGGCTGCCCAGAGAGGTGGTGGAGTCTCCTTCTCTGGAGACATTCAAAACCCACCTGGACATGTTCCTGTGCAACCTGCTCTGGATGCACCTGCTTTGGCAGAGGGATTGGACTAGATGATCTCCAGAAGTCCCTTCCAACCCCATATCGTTTTGTGACTAGGCTTGACCTTATTCATGACCAAAAAAGTCCTCAACAAACCACTCCCTTTATGTGGCTAACTGGTGCCCGAGCTAACTGGCAGCTTGAAGGGCTTGTGTGCTCCTGGGTAGGCAACCTGGTACCTGTGTCCAGGAGGAGCAGGACAAAGGTGGCTGTGAAAAAGAAGCTGTATAAGCATAACTGTCTTACCAGTCTTGTGTTCGTGGCAGCACCCTGCAGCCTTCATGACATCTCATTTTCTTTGGAAAAACAAAACAAGTAGCAGAAGTAGCCAAAGTAAGGGAGGGAGGTGGTGGTCAGCACTGCTGTCCTAGGAGCAGGAAACAAGCTTAAGCTTGCAGCTGCAAGGATAAAGAGCTTTTGTAGGATTCAGCATCCCACTCGACAATGTACTGTATTGACACTTGCTCCACCAGTCACAGCCACCCAGTAAGCATCCTCAGAGGGGATGTAGCACATAGCCCCTACCAGCTGCACTGGCAGACAGGCTTCAAACAGGTCATGCTCTTCTAATATTCACTGAAGGAGAATAAGGCCTTTCTCTTTGATCAGCTGCACCTTCCAGTTATCATTGAAGTGGGTTTGATCCCAAATCTCTGCAGAGGAAGCGATGCTGACAGCTCCAGCTTCCCTACAGAACGGGCACCTCTCCTTCCAAAGGTAACATGTTGGATGCCTCTGTTCTAGACAGGCTGCAAGCCAGGCACTCTCAGGGATGTCTGGAAATAACTGTGTCTGTCTTTTGTCAGTTTTGATGTAAACTGATTCTGGGTGAAGTTGCCCAAGCATGAGTACAGCTTTAGGGTGCTTATTCCACTGCTAATGTAATTACTACTAGCAGCTAGAGGTTGGCTTACTCTATCTTGAAGGCCCTGAAGATACACAGACTCCCCCATCTCTTTCAACTCCAGTGATAAAACTGACTTTTCCTCTCTGCTTGCTGACTTTACTGGGGTGATACCTTGGTTGCTGGACACCTTAAAAGTCAAGAGAACAGGAGGTGACTTTAAAGAGTTTTGAAGGCAGAGGTATGGGCCAGAGCATGCTTCCATTTGAAACACGCCTATAATTCCATGAGAGCAGTATTTTTTCCTCTCCCAAATGCCTTGCTCATGAGTTAACCAAGTTGTCCTGTTAATGGCTTCCTTCTGTCCTCTAGCACAGTTTTACTTGGCTCAGAGCCTTGCTTTCCTGACTCCTGGTGACCAAATACTTGAAGCATACTCTGTATCTGGTCCAGAGCTATTGAGATTCAGGTAGCTTTTAGATGCTGACTAAGGGGCTATGGCTTCTCTCCTAATGTAACCCTGTACAAGGTGGGAGGTAGATTTGTCAGAACTGATTCTGTCTTGCCTCTGATCACCCAAAAAGCAAATGTTACAATAGTCCGGGCATTATGAAGCTGTTCAGAGACTTCAGAAAATCTATCAGCCCAAATCTACTGGCAGGTGCAGGAGAGCATTCCTGGTTTAAG